>APFE030860622.1:73972-125910 GCA_000404065.3 Pinus taeda
TGGGTTTGGTAAAATATTACGGAAATTAAGGCTCCCTGGAGTTTACATTGAGCATCTTCATACTCTCTAAAATTAAAGAACTCTATGCTGAGACTAACCCAAGCTTGTTAAAACTTGGATGGGATAGTGGTGTCTAGGGATACACCAAGTAGAAAATTGTTCTTTCCAGACTTGGTAGAACAATTATGGGAAGGGACATGTGTGGAGCCTTCTTTGGCAGTGTTCAAACCCCTAAAATTTAAATGCCACCAGAAAGTAACTATTTCAAGCCTGGTTCAAAATCCATGGAATAGTGGTTCCAACATTTGGTTTAAAGCAACAAATATTAATGTTAGTTTGATTCTCAAGTTAGATGTTTCTCATGTAGTTGATTTTCCAGATCAGTTCCAAGCTAATTCGAATTTAAAATTATTTACTCCAATAAGTTGTGCTTCATAGTTTCTATTCCAGCATAGTTTCAGTGGTTTGGTACCTATTTTGCTGCTAAATTTATTTACAATACCTAAAAAACTCCAATATTTTGGTACTCAATCCAGTACTAAAACATTATCTACAAGTTACGAGTACTTAACTAATTCAGTACTATAGGTTTCACTGATTATGTTTGTGTCAGCATCAAATTCAAAAATTGAGAAGCATCGGTTTGTCCACATCAAATTCCATAATTAAAGAACATCGAAATTAACTTTTGATAATGCTAAGAATATTTTATCAGTTATTTCTTTTGAATTACATAGTCAAAGTGAAGGTATGGATGAACTTTCATTTATTTAGGTTGATGCAAATAATGTGGATGATAGAGTCTAACTAGTGGTCTTGAACTCCATTCATTTAAATTTTGTGCCATTATGATTAAAGATATTCCTTTCCTTACGCCACTAAAATGAAATTTTGAATTGTCATGTCCATCAACAAATCATGATTACCAATTTTTTCTTATTATACATGCATTGTTGTTTTCGCCCATATTTTTTTATAAACCCTATTCTCGTCATAATTTATAAAAAAACATGTATGCCCCTTTCTATTTTAATCCCATTTGTATACTATGAATTCATAAAATACTAGAATGAGTGTTAGGCCCCTATACTACTAGTGTAACCCCTTATTGTTATTAGTACAACCCATGTATTATATTGATGTACCAATGTAGTGCCCATATTGTTACTATTGTGCCCCATAGAAGCCCATTATTTTTATTATTGTGCCCTTATATTATTATTGTTATGTCAACTCTGATTATGTTATGACCCCTTAGACTCCTATATATAGAAAGGAGGTCTTTTCATTTGTATCATTGAAGAATTGTTCATTTATGTAATGTAAAGGAGTTTGCCCCCTAGAAGAGGCTGAATTCTAAGGCGTTGATCTATATTTTCTATCTTTTATTGAGCTGGTTTCATAAAAATGAGAAGCCTTCTACTCCCAATTTCATAGCTTAATTGTGTTCATCCTAGTGGCTTCTCAATTTCTTTTTAATCCTTGAAACAATTTTATCACCGACATGGAGGTGGATAGGCATGATCCTTCCTTTACTCAATTCATCACTAGTATTGAGTATGTCACATGAAAAGATAATTTTGAAGAGAAAGGGTGGATAGATTTCCTATAGAAATTTCCAGGGCATAATGACAGGGTCACCATGGAGTTTGCACATAATTTCAATAGGAAGATGGTGAAAACTGGAGATCTTGAATTTGAAATAATAGATGCATTAATGGAGAAGGTATTGAGGTTACCTCTATGTGGTGAAAATTATTTCAAGGGGTTCTAGTTCTATTGGACGGAATGCTCGAAATTTATTAAGGTTGCATATAAACATGTCAAATGGACCAGAGGAGTACCTAGGAGTTTTAATGTAAAAGAATGATGCCCACTTCTGATAGTATTGCATGGAATTTTGACTTGCGAAGGGAGTTATACAGTTACATTCCTTTACCGTATAAGGGTTCTTCTACATTTCACACATGTTCTTCATATAAATTTCAATTTCTTCCTTTGAAAAATTATACAAAAGTTTGCTAGGAATATTTAGTCAACCTCCAAAAGAGCATAAAATATCATATGCCATTACAACCTCATTAAGATGGTTATTGTTTATGAATTGGGAGAATGAAAAGATACTTGAGAAAAATTTTTGACTAGAAAATTTCCTAGAGAAGGAAATCAAATCAAATTGAAACAAAGAAAAACTAGTCTGAAATCAAAGAATTTAGGCAAAGGGTCTAAGGCCCCTGTTAAATCACTTACCAGACAAGTTGAGGAGCCTATAGAGAAACCAAAATCAAAGGGAACTGAAGGGAATGTAGTGAAACCTCCAGATGGGTTCTCCTTAAGAAACCATAGCATTATTCAAGATAAAGAAGTCCTGTCATCCCAAGAAAATAAAAATAAAAGGGTATAGAAACAAAGTTTAGACATAGATATCCATGCATAGATGGAACTGATATCAGAGAAACTGCAAAAATGTGTTGGGAATAATCCACAAAAGTAGGTTGTAGAACTGGATGTTTTGACATAAAATAAACAAGGAGTGAAATAGTTAAGGGAATGTGCTAATAAGGAATTGAGGAATCTATTTCAAGAAAAAATGGTACTATGCCACCAAAAACTCTGTCTTCTCCCTCACAGCCTGAAAAAAATCCTAATTCGGTAGAGGTTATGACTTTGCAATAGGGAAGAAGGTTTACATGTAGCATGACATGACAACAACATCCTCCACGGATAAATCAAACCCTCAAAAAAATGTCTATTCCATCCATCTCTGGAGGAGGAACCATATGTTGGCACATAAATCCCCTCTCTGTCACCCTGATAACATGGATTCTTGATAAGTTACCACTAGAAGAGGAAGGGCATGTGGACAATTTTGATGACTTTCAAGGTAAATCTCCACCCAATGCTTTATCTGAACATGGGCATACTATAGATAAAGAGGTATATGAAACAATGATAAGTAAAATTCAAGAAAAAAAGGTTCATGAAGATATTGGTTCAAGAGAAAATAGTTTTCCTCTTGAAAATGTGCCTAATTCTACCAAAAGAGAGTTAGAGTATCAGGTCGATAAGATACAAAGGAAAAATCTTAAGCTAAGGGAGAAGGACCATAAATACAAGGTCCTGTATATGCATGTTATATGTGAGAATGAATTGTATAAGGCTCAAAATTTGACTTTGAAATAGAAAATGATAAGCTGACTGAAAAAACAAGAAGTTGCTTCACTAGAAGGTAAGGTAATTGAAACTTGCTAGAATATACATCACTTATGATAGGATTAAAACACTTCAACAACAGAGGAAAATGAATGATTGTGTCCTGGAAATTTTAGTTAGTGCAGTGGGAATCTAAGAACAAGGTTGACCCAAATTTTGATGTCTGAATTAATGTTTTATAAGACAAATGCATGAGGGCATACATCCTCTTTGGCATGGGGGAGAAAAAAATGTTAATCTTTTTATTTGTTGAATTAATTGCTACTCATTATAGTATCAAATAGAGATCATAAGATTTGATTTACAATATAATCCAATCTAGGTACACTTATATGAACCTATGAAAATGAAGAAATATTTAATTACGGATTCGTGGCTTATGAAAAACCGAAACTTTGACTTCAAGATTCAAAATTTGGCATTTTAATTATTTTTCGGTACTAGATGAAAGAGCGTCATCTCAATTTTGTAATTCTAATATTAAAGAATAAAAGAATTGAACTGAGAAAAAAAATAAATGAAATATTATATGATAAGTGTTCAAAGAATCTAATCTTATTAAATAACTCTAATTAGAAATCCTATGATACCATTTATGAAAAAAATAAGGAATCTACATTTAACTGTTTGTTCCACAATCTATTAAGACTTCAATTCACAATAAGCTCAACACTCAAATCATAAAATTAAATAAATATAATAAAACATTAAATAATAAAACACTATTCTTAAACACTCAGAAGGAAGTGATAGAAATCATAAGCAAAGGATGTAATAAATTTATGACTTAAATGAAATTCTATTCTAGCTTAAAATAGTTACAAACTTGACAAAGATCAATGGTAGGCCCTTGCCACGACCTAAGGAAAGTTAAATTATTACAATAAACTTAACTATTCAATAACACACCAATGATTAAGGAATATATGCCAAAAATATTATATTAAAAGTCCTTAATAATACATATACATCATAGTTCCAAATTGCAAATAAAATAGAGTCTTGAAGTGTCCGAGTACTATGACTATTATCTTATTATGTTCTCTCTTTTCTCCCTTGCTAACCTTGGTAGTAGTGCTAATCCCTCCTTTTAAGGAGATTATAGCCTAAAGATAACTCTAATTTAATAAACAAGAAAAATACAAGATATGATCTGGGCTCAACTAAGACAACTCAGATCTCGAAGGTCACTAATATAGTCTAACATATCCCTGAATATTTGTCATAGTACTATTCCTGGGAGAGAACATTATAGTTGATGTAGAAAGAAGTATAAGAGGATAATATTTCTACTTGGGTAACATCGTTCAATTGACTAATACCAAATTTCTAGAAAGTGGTAATTCATTAGGTACAAAACTAAGTACCGAACAACTGCCAGGTGAAAAAAAATCTAAATGTTGATCTACCAATTTAATCTACCAATGCTATCAAGTTCTTATCCTCATGCTTAGGAATCCTAGTAAAGTTACAACCAAGTTTTCGAATAGAATATAAATTCGCTTGACATCTATCTAGATCAATCAAATATATATGAAAACACACCTTATTTGTGACTTTACTTCCACTCATTGACTTGGACCATTTGGAAAGGATAAGGGAAACTTTTAAGGTGTTAAAAGGGCCAAAATGGAGCAAGGTATCACAAAAGATAGCAAAATAAAGTGTAAAAAGGAGACAAAAATGGGCCCCAACAATAAGATCCCCTCTTTTGTATCGTTGATACTTAGTTTTGAGATTCACAACCTTAGTCATAGTGATTACAATTTGTTAAAATGGCCATCTATTCTATAAAAATAGATTGAGTAGGGCATATTATAAGAATCATAGTAGAGTATTGAAGCATATGGTTTTGAACCAATTATATAAGGCTCTCCTTCTTTTTCTTTGATTAATGAAAACCAAAATTCACACTTTCTTATATGAATTCAGTTTGATGTGTGAATGTTAAGCTCATAGGGGCTTCACTCAATGAACCTTTGACATAGCACTGCGTTTGTGGCATACTAAACAATACCCTTAATCTGACTACATATTGGAAAATACCTCTAAAAATCACATTATTTAACCCCTACCAATACGAACCTAATACACCTTCCCAATTTAATAAGCCCCTATTTTCACTATATATTATAGGTATTCATTTTTTCATTCACATTTTTTATACCCCTTTATATTTTTTCATTAAATTTGAGCTCCATTTTTATACCTACCATTAGAAAAACCCTTTACTCCCTATTACATCCTCAATATATTATGTCATTTTTTCCTCAATACATATCCCTCAATATGAACCCACGTGCTATGGTATTTCTCCCCCAGTGAAGCCCCCATCATTGAGCTAAACGTAGTTCTGTAACTAATTAAAGAAACAAAGATTTGAAGTAGCAAGGGCTGATTTCGCAAGGTATGTGTTGTACATTTAATTTTAGTTTATAATTCAATTCTAATTCTTATATGAAGTTTTCAAGTAGAATTTCATTCAAGTTTTATTTGCATATGTTATTTGTTTGATTGAATTTTCATGTACAAAGTATTCTTGTTTGATGTTTTAGTTTAAAACTACAAAAAATAGAGATCGATTCTAGATTTAAAATATTACTTCACAAGAATTGAAAAAGCTAATATTTCACTATTGATTAAACTATAATTGGTGACACACAAATAATTATAGAACACATATCTTATTAATCTTTTTAGTAGGTCAAAATAGTGCCATTTAAGTAGTCTTCTTATACTAGTTTTTACATAAACAATGTTTATGCTTCAAAAGACTACGGAATCCAATGGATAATTAAAATTAAGGAATTTAAATATAATTAAATCACATGACAATTATTTCCATGTGTCATTACAACAAACCTTCATGTCCTCTATATTCTGTGCCTTGAATATTATTTTCCAAAGATTTAGGGAAAGGGCATATATTGCTCATGAAAACCTTGGGATAGAATTACTATGTGTTTGGGAAAATCATTGATTCCTGCCACCATCCATGTATGTTGTGGGGTTGATGTTGAGTAGCTAGAATAGTGGTGTTGGATATGTTGCCTCTAGCTTTGATACCATACATCTAAAATGAAACCTTGGCTAAAAGTATGTGTAACTATTACAACTAAGATTCCCTAGTTCATAGTGTTAGAGATATCCTACCTATCTAATGTTGGAACATTAGAGGGAAGTGAGACAATGTAACACACTATTTAGAAATGAAGCGGATCCCATTCCTTATGTTGTATAAGGATGAGGAGAAAGAAGAGTTTCATGAGTGGCATATTTGTTATAAATACAGACTACTATGTAATTATTTGGTAGTAATAATTGAGAATTTGGTTGCTTAAGGGAAATTAGTGCCATAGGAAATTAATTCTCCCTTGTTGTTTCAATTCCTAGAATGGGGGTGGCATTTAGTTGAGTTGTTGTCTATGGTTTGGAGGAAAATTGATCCTATGGAGTTATTTCCCCAAGCACAACCTAAAATAGATCAATGTTATAGTATTTATTATTAATGTGTTAATGTTTGATGTTGTTGTTGTTAATATATGAGAACTATGTACTTATTTCTTGAAGATGAAAAAGATAGAAGTTAGATTTTTCCCTAAAAGGAATTCTAGGTTGTTTGTTACATATTTGTGTGTAGTTTTTAGGTAGTTACACAAGGGCATAATTCTTCCTTTTCCATGTAATTTAATTTTCAACCATTTCTATTGGTTGTAATGGTATTTGTGGGCATCTTACAAGGGACCAAAATCATTAAGGACATGTAATTTTTCTAAGGGGAAATTGGATATACATGTATGTCATTGTAAATCTTGATGTATCAAATGTCACACTTCATGTATAGTCAAAGTTTAAGTTTTCAAAGTTGAAATAGATGAATAAATTCTTGGGTAATTGATTAATTTTTCATGGACAATGTTAACTATATATTTCTATATCCTTATGAACATGTAATAATGTTGGTGATTCCTTAATTAGTTAATTGAGTATGTGACACTATTAAATATTTTGGTTAAAATCATTTAAGAAATATCCCAACTTAGAATGGATAACAAATATTGAATAATAAAAATTGTGAATTTTCCAGATAATAGAATTGCACTTTGTAGATTCTTTATAGTGCTTTTCACAAAAATAAATCTAAATATAGTATCACCAAAGCACATTAGATTCTTTGTAGATTTGCATTGTATATCAAACAAATTGACTAAGGGGTGATAAACAAGTCATTATTCTGAATAGCTTTCCATGATTGGACCTAGCAAGCACCATAAATGTTGTGTGGGGAAAACTTTAAAGTAAAACATTGTTAGGTCATTAAATACTTATGTGGACTTGCTACATAGTATGTTATTCACATGTTAGTAGACAAGTATGCATGATTTCAACACAATTGGTATTATATGAAATCAAAGGCATTAACATTGTATGAAAATGAGCCATGAAAACAAGGACTTCTCTTATGTGTATTGAAACATTAATCAATCTTAGAGTCTACTAAAGAGAAGCAATAACAACCATTAGGCTAAGGTAGAGGGTTCCTTGATTATTTTAGTTAAGGGATATTGATGCAAAAATGAAATTATAACAACCTCATTATAAATGCAAGGATGTATATCGAAGATAGAACCCACATATAGAATAAAATATCTCGTTGTTTGGTTTTGAGCATGGAATTTTTGATGGAATGGATGATAATTTTTTCCTTTATTGCATTTATATGACATTTTATTTTTTCACAATTTTCACCAAGTAGAGCATGCCTTTGGATATTTGAACCCGATACAACTAGAAACACAAGATGTTCCTCTACTACTTGAGCTCAACTCCTTTAGCCAAGAAGGTAAGATATTACCTGGAACTCTTTAGCATTTTATTTCTATGATCGAAAAACATCAAAATAATCATTCCAGTATTTCCTAAGTTTTGTTCACTGAAAACATAAAATATGTTGGTAGTGTGACAAGTATTTTGGAAATTATATCAAATGTGAGTATAAGATGAACAATCTAAGAGAAAGTGATTTTCATATTCAAGCCTATTAGTATCACAAGGGTGATAGAATCTCTCATCCCATGGTGTTTTGACAATTGACCAACACCCAATATCATTATGAAGCTCATGAGAATTGGTTATTATTTTAGAAACGTTTATTTTGTTCTTAACATTAGTCATGATATAGAGATAATTTTTATTTGCAAGATTTGGAGTTCAACACCTCATTATAATATCTTTGTTTATATTTTCCCTCTTACTATTTATCACCCCATAATTTCTCCGCAAATTTGGATGTAATAATATTTTTTAATAAGGAGACCTAATGGAAAGCTAGATCACATGATTTACCAAAAGAAAACACATAAAAAAACACCTTCACAAAATCTCTCACCATAATCCCTGTTAGAAGATTGGTGTCATTAAAATCTTAGAATCTAGAGCCTTCGAAATCTTAGGTATATACCATTAAGCAAAAAAGAAAGGACATCTGATTAAATATTTCAATAATAATCCTAAGTTCTGATAATAATCCTCTTAACACTAGCATCCAAAATCTTGGGAAGATTGCTTTCCTTCCTTACCTCAAGGGAATCAGTAACAAGATTTCCAAAGTATTGAAGAAAAAGATATCAAAACATGTTTTTGAACTCATACCACCATCAAAAAAATGATGAAATCAGTGAAACATGGCATTCACCACTTCGAATACAAAGGTGTTTACAATATAGAATTCTCATATGGAAAATTTTACGTTGGAGAAACTGGGTGATCCCTAAAAGGAAGGATTAAGGAACATGGTGGTAACGTAAAACATGAAAGGAATAAGAATCCAACTATTTCTAAACATGCAAAGAACACAAAGCATCATGCTAACTTGGAAAATATCAAAATGCTTTCTAAACAAAACCACTATTATCGATGACAGATAAGGGAAGCCCTTAAGATCAAAAAGGACATTGATAATATTAATAGAGATAGTATCCTTGAGATCAATAAAAAATGGTGGCCCTTGATAACCACTAAAAATGATAAGAAACAATCCCCATTTGTGACCTTCCTTTATCCTTTGTATTCCCTCCTCCCTTATCTGTGATCCTTTTCCTATGACCCCTTCCCTATCTTCCTCCTTTCTTACCTTCCCCTTATCTAGCTATATTTATCTCTCTTTCCCTTCTTTCTTCCATCCTATCCCATACCTCCCTTCATTTATTAACATTTTCCAACTTTATAGGTATTCCAATCCTTTTAGTTTTATTCATCTCACATTTAGGTTAGGTTTTATTTTATTAACATAGATTACTCGATGACATAAACTTGTAGGTTATATTTAGACCCAATATATAATATAATACTATAGTATTAACATTCTTCATTTATACTATTATTTATCTATATATAATATAATAGATCTATATAGATCAAGGTTTTCTTGGGGAAAAATGGATTGCACATTGTTTAGGTAGGGTTTGCTCAAGTTGTGTGTGCTTCCCAATCATCATTGCTAGCTAGGCATCTGCTTCTTTATTCAAGAATGGATCATGCTACAGAGATTTTCTTTCTTTATTTATCCCAGGAATCAACAAATGGGGGCTTTTTTTAAGGCCTATGGCAGAATGACCACTCCTTTTTAGTGTCATGGTCCATTTCTTTTCTAAGATTTCAATCGATTTCTTCTTGGGTTGGGCCTTGTTTTGTTTTAGATCAGTTCAATGGGAGTGATCTTAAGATATTTATTACAAATACCTTTTTAATCATGCCCCATATTATATAGTGTTCTCTGCCTCATGGGTGAGGGCTAGGGTGGAGGTTTCTTTCTCTGTGCATAAATGGGTGTTTTCTCCAAAAAGTACACATCCTCTCTCCGAGGACCAAGCAATATGTTCCTTTGGCAGTTAAGGAGCGGAGAATTTTTAGATTTTTATCAATATTATGAGAGGGAAGTCCTCCACTCTTTAGATGAGGAGTTCAAACTATGTCCCTATCCTAAAGTAGACCATAGAGGAAAAATGGGGCATACCTACAAATCTACAAAATCTATAATTTGAAAGGGAAGTTGCTCCAAGATTTTTCTTGGATCAAAGAATACAACATCAAAAGGAACTCAACCTTAGTCCTAAACTTAAGGCTGCTTGGAGGAGCTCCAGGACCTAGGGTATCAAATGGAATTGTTTTCTCTTTCAAGGATGCAGTGAAATGGAAGTCTTCCACCCCAAAATAACAACTTCAAAACATTCTAGGACACTATATTGTAGAACAAATGGAATAATTTCTAGCTATGGAAGTAAATCTTCCTGACGAAAATTATCTCTTCTTTGTCTTGCATTCCAAGGTTGTTATTTTCATATTTAATGGCTTCTCCAAAGCCTAAAGCTTTAACCAATGGGTATTCTTCTCTTGGACACCCAATGGTGACATTTATTTATGTTCCAAAGGTTATTTCATTGTCCAATTTGATACACAAAAAGGTTTGGAGTATGTTCTAAATGAAGGGCCATGGTTTTTGGGTATAGTTGGGCTCTTCGTCACCCCATGGTTCCATGATTTTGATGTGACAAATATGATGGTATGAGTGTCACTTTCAAACCTCCCTCTTCCCTTCTGGCATCATAAGATCATAGAGGATATTGGAAACACTAGCAAAATTAAAAAAAATGGACCTTGAAAGAATAAGGAAAGGTAGTTTTACTTTTTCCATAATATGTTGGAGATTTACCTCAACAAAGGTCTACTAGATCACATAATATTAAAACAAAAAAACTTACAATGGCACCAAGTTTTAGATTATAAGAACACAACATTTCAATGTTGAATATGTTTCCAAATAGGTCATTTGTAGAACACACATCCTTAGACTAAAAGGAACCCAAAAAAGAAAAAGAGGCTGGTCAATAGGCCAAAATGATGGTAATTTTCATATCCTCATCCCTCAGATGAATAAGAAGAAGATATTATGGATAGTCATCCTATCCAAACATAAGTGGGTGCACTGGCTTAACCTGGAAACCAATCGAATGCGGGTATTGTGGCACAATCAGGTTTTGTTACCCTTATTCAGAAGGGTACTAAATCTGATGGTTTTTCAACACCCAATGGGAATGGAGGCACAAAAAGAGCTCATGTATTTAGGAGCCCAAATTCAGAAAATGAATCTTATCAAATGGAAACAAGAAGAGAATTGGAAATATTTCTTGTTGAACCAAAATCAGATAGTTGGCAGAAAGGTCCAAAAATTAAAGGCAAAAAAGAGAAGTTAAGTGTGAATTATCACACTTAATTTAGTATTAATATTGTTTTAAGGGTTTTTTTTCCTTTTTTGGCTCAATGACATGAGGTGTGCTTTTGGAATCCTTACATCATATGCAAAGTTAATTTTATTTTTCTATAATGAATAACATTACATGTGTCTTTTCTATGGAATATATATGTGTGTGTGTGTGTATTATTTACTTTAAATATCATTTTATTTATATTTTTAATTATACTTTTTTCACATTTCCTTACTTCCATCCATTGGCTTATTTCTAGTCAAATGTTAGGGTTTCAAACAATTCTCTTCGTACTTTGCTCATACTATTATTTCTCTATATGTTCTTTATATTTTTCTCACGTCTTAAAGATGGACCCAACCAGTGGTTTTGAAATGTTGATTTAAATACTCAAATATGTGGATATTCCTCCTTTAATAAAAAAATACCAACCACAGAAACCTAAAATCTATAATATTTTTAATTTTATTCTTCTTCCGAAAAATGATATCCTCCATTATTCACCAATGGTATATTCAAGACTAGGCCTACTTATTCCAGCTTCGCTTGATTTGAAGGTTGGGGATTTTTCTAGAGCTCAAAGAAATTTTAGGAAACTTCTTGGCTTCCATGTTGTTTAAAATCTTCTTATCCATAATATACCTAATCACAGCCATGATTTTAATGGGGGAAGACTTGCTTCAATAAGGAGGATAGGATAGTGAGTATTTATTTTAATCTTGAGATTGTATATTATAAAATACTTTTGAATATTTGTATCTTCCTCCATGGCTCTTTGGATAAATTGTAACTCTAGACCTCACGTCCATACATAATAATAGGAGTGACGAGAATCTCAAAAAAGAGTTTTTTTAATCCTATATCTAATGATCTTATAACTTACAATTGTTTCAAGCCCTTAAGCTTTCCATTCTCCATTTATCCTTTTCTCAATTCTATAATTATGATTTATCTTGTGATGAATATATATTCCAAGATATTTGAGGAACTTCCTTTAATAAGTTTTTGTCATATACGAAAGTATCATATGTGATCTTTCTCTGGATTTAATTATCATGACTTTATTTTTTGTTAGTATTCACGGTCATACCCATCTTGGAGGATTCTTAGTTTCTTTCCATGATCATAATGGATCTTCACCAAAATAATAATAATAAGAGAATTAAGGAGAAGAGTTATGACTATACTAGTGAGCACGTGGCCAATATGACTTGCATATTCTAAACACTCTTCTAGCTTATCAATGTGTACACCAAAAAGGGTAGGGGATAAGGGGCACCCTTGCTTGACTCCAATATTACATTTAATTTCCTTTTACCAACATTTAGTCATCCTAAAATTGGTCATAACATTCTTGAACAACCTTGTTACAACAACCCTCAACTCAAGAGGAGTCATTATCTCTTTCATCCTCTTCCACAAGTTTGTCTTAGGAGCATTGTCAAAAGATTTTCTAAAGTCAATGAAATAATAGAAGAGATCAATTTTATTATTTCAACATTCTTTGTAATGATTCTGAGAGTAACAAGGTGTTCCACCATTGAATTCTATCTCCTAAATCTAACTTGGATTTTTTCTCTATTACCATGGGTTTCTAGCAATGGGCTAATCTTATTTTCCAAAATAATTTTGTAAAACTTGGATAAAATATAGCTAATCATTCCCATTGGAGGGGAACTCAATTGGATATTTTCATGATATGAATTATTTGTGGAGTGTGTGGTTAAAGGTTCAAATTCCCCCTAAAGAGCCATGTGAAGCATGTGTGGGGATGCACATGGGTTCACATAGAGGTATAGCAGTGATAGTTAGAATTGATCCTCGGCCACACAAGTAACAACCTGGACTAGTTATCGATTCCTCTAGATACAATAAAATAAATAAATGTAGCTAGTCATTATGGTCCTATAATTAGAGGGAATTATTTTATCCTCACTTTTAAAAATACACACAATGAGACTTTGCATCCAAGCCTTAGGGAACCCTTGTTTCACTTCCAAAATTCAAGAGCTTAGGTATCCGAGGGATGAGGATAGGCCCTCCCATTTTAAAACTCTCATTTTGGTACCCTTCAATGTCCTTTCCCATTAGTAAGCCACTTAACCCCAAACTAAATGTATTACAAAGAAAATATATCATTCTCTATAGGGGCATTCAAAATTGTGGCGTTAGGGGATTCATAAAGGTTTTTAAAGTAGGAATTCTAGTTTGTCAAGAGTGTAATATTATTTTCTTAGTTTTATGAATTGGAATTTTCCACCAAAAAATTCTAGGATCAGATTTAGATAGATGCAACAATTTCTCTTGCTTTCTATTTATATAGTATTTTTTCTTCCTTTTAATAAGAGTTGTGTATATATTTATCTTATCAATATTTAAATATTTGTTAGGAGCATCCCTAATCGCTTTTCTACCCATTTTAAAATAATTATATTACCAAGGATTATGTTATGCAACCAACTCATAAAATAGAAGAAAGGATATATCAACGACTTAAAAACAAGCCTCTTCGAGGGGGAAACATCCTTTATTTACATAAATGAAAATTTTGTTGGATGATACAAATGATAAGACCTCCTCAGTATATATGAGAGTCTAAGGGGTCATAATATATGTTGGGTGTGTGTTATATTCTTTCTATGACTAGTCTTGTTTGTTGCATTAGGCATAGCAGGGGGGTCACAGGGGGGCGGTAGCCCCCTTGCATGGGGTCCAGGGTAGCGCCTGAGGAAAATTATTTTGTAACCTATATTAGGTTGGTGGATCTACCTATGGTTTTGTTCATGGGTTTTGCACATGTTTTTGGGCATGATGGTTTTCTTCCCATGGTATTTTGTAGATCCGAACAAGGGAACTACAGTTATGTTCTAATCCAGGGATAATGGATTGGGGTTTATGAATGCTTCAGCATGTATATATATGCATTGTAACATTGAAAGGAATATAATGAAAAATCAATCTGTTAGTCTTGATTTTGGGATCCAGGGGAAAATATCTGTGTATTTGTTTTGTGTTTCTCGCCATTGTATATTTTTTTGTTTTTAATAATTTGTTTGCAGGTAATTTCTGTACATGGTTAAAACCTACTAAATAATAAGATCCTACATAAAAATAATAATGTAAGGGCACAATAATAACAATAGTGGGCTTTTATGGGGCACTACAATAACAATAGGGGGCTACATTAACATTAACAATAAGGGGGCTACACTAGTATTATAGGGACCTAACATTCTGTTGTCCTTCAAAAAAGGGTGTTCCTCAATGCTTGAGTAGTTCTAAATGATTATGTATAAAATCCTCATCCTCCCATGTGGAATCTTCAGTGGGTAATTTCTTCCATTTAATGAGATACTCTAAAATTAATTGATTCCATAGCTATTGAATGTTAGAAATTAATTAATGGAGGAATGAAATACATTAAATATTGCAGAAAAACAAATACAGAAACACATAAAACAAGAGAGACATAGATATATGTGGCTCACCCAAATTCGCTATGTCCATAGAGAAACAACCAATCCTTCCTTTTATATTATCCAGCAAAATGAAAAGATACAACCTATAACAGATTCATTGTAATTTCCTCTATTTTCTCACACAACCTCCTCTCTCTCTCTTTCGCTCAGAATAATAATACACGACCACAATAAAATCCCCTCATATAAACTAAGGGTTTCCTTCTAGGGAAAAAAAAGTAAACTAACATAACTTCTATTATCATATCATTTGCCTAATGGACAACCCAGATTGACTATGAAATTACAACAATTTACAAGGAAAATTTTCATCTATTTTTAGCTTCAGGGGCATTTCCCCTACTATCACTCCTCTATATCTCCAAGGCTGAGGAAGAGTCCAGTTGAGGTAACCACGGACCAATCTTTTGACTTGGTAGCGAGCCCTACCAAGATGGAAAAGGACCACATCCAAATGGGATGAATAGATAAGGGTTTTAGGCTAGTTGTAAAGTGCAGAGGGTTGTTTGATTTGATTTGGTTGGGTAGTCAGAAGGATGAGTGAATTAGGTCAAAGGATGAACTAGGTTAGGGCAAAGTGAATCTGAATTGAAGACATCTGATGGGGCAAGGTAGGTAAGGTAATTTAAACTTAGTACTGTAGTGATGAGATGGTTTAGACTAGTGAGATGCTAAAAATAGCATGAGGGTCATGAATTCTTTTGAAACTGAAGAAATGAAACAATATATGATGATTTTCCCCCAAAAAAGCATACAAATATGAATTCTACTTGTCACACCTTGAAAACCAGACACAATTACAGTGAAATGGACCATGAAAGGAACAAAACATTCACACATATGAAACTGAAGAAGAAACAAGATCAAAATACCATGCCACATGAATCCCACCAAAATAGCTGCAACTTCATCCAATATATTCCATGTCAAAGTCTGAAAGCTAATACAACATCCAAGAGAGTCCAACCTATAAAATGACTAAGAAAATACATAATATAGGCCTCAAAACAACTCATCCCAGCCTCAAGGGTCGAACCCATGAGAGGAGGAGCAATTGCAAGAAAAACTGAACTAATGGCTAGAGTATAGGATGGTCAAAGTGACTCATACCTAACTTAAGAAAATTGATTTATTACAAGTCATGTAGGCCATTTAACTAATGTATTTACCCTAGGTAACAGTAAGAAACATAATAATTATGTATCCTTATCAGTTACATCAGTAAAACATCATTTTCCTATAGGTGACAATTAATTCGGAGAGAAATAGTGAAAATTGGAGAAGACTATCAAACACACCCTCTCTTTGTCAAACACGCTCTCTAAGTGTCAAATGCACCCTCCATGTTCAGGGCTGATTTTGGGTGCCTTCCCAGTGTCCAAATTTTCTCCAAGATCGCTCGTTGGAAAGCCCTTGAAGTCTACTTTCTAGATATTTATTTATTTTTCAATTTGGAGCTCAGTTTCCCTATCAAAAACGCAATCTACCAAGACTAGTAAACGTGCAGCACCCAGGCCAAAAAAGAGGCAGAAAGGTGTTTTTTGTGGTTTTTGACATTTTTGGCTCTCCCGATTGCCTCAAAATTCTTAGAAAATGCATAGGGTGTATGTACTCATCAATTTGAATCCAAATATGTTGTCCTTTTGTTCATCAGATGCGTCAAAAAAGAGCGCAACACCTAGAACCCTTTGACTATGTTAAAAATGCTTTAAAAACACATACAATCATAACTTGCAAAATTTGTTCAAAAATTGTCAAAATTGGTGGGCTGATGGCTGATCATATGTTTGAGGCATGGAGTGATGTGTCAAAAAGAATATCTAGCCTCCTCTTCTAATCTTTCTTGGTCAAGGCTTCAATTTTTGCATGGGCTCTTTTGAGTTTGGTTCTTCTAATTTTGCTTCTCATGGCATAGTACTTTGCCATCCTTCTCTAAATATCAATATCACTTTTTGCCTTGTCTAAGAGGATATCAAAATGGGTTTTCACCTTCTCGAGCCAATGTTCCTGGTTCTCATTTACCATTTTTTTAAATTTCTCATTTAGGGTGAGCTGATTGGCTAGTTCTTCCTCCCTTTGCTTTTCTAGCTACAAACCTTTCTTTAGGCCTCTAGTCCTTGGCCTTCTTCTTGGAACTTTTTCATCAAGTAATTCACCATATTGTCCATATGCCTCATCAAGTAATGCCATATCCTTTTCAGCCTTCTCTTTTCTTTGACGAGTTGAATCTCCATGAGCTCATTTTTTACCTCAAATTTCATGTTCTCATGCTCATAGTATGAAATAATGTATTTGGCCCTTTGCAAGTTGACATGGAGCCCTCCTATGAGTGGATTCTTCTCCTTGATGAAAATGGCCGTGTTCTCACTATCATCATGCTTATTTGGGTCAACTAACTGAAAATCATGCTTTGTCTCATGGAGGTCCTCCAGCTGCTGCTGAATCTATGCCTCTATCACCTTTTCCTTACCCTTATGTACCTGCTTTGCCGATGACAAAGTCAAGTGTTATAGACATATTTGGGCACTTCAACCCCAATCTTATATGTCAATAAACTAGGTCTCTTTAACCCCTAAAAGTGTTGTTTCATACCCTAAAATATCATGATCAACTGATTACATCATTCCCCAAAAGTTCCACCTGAAAAACCATCCAGAATTGGCCTAAACTGGACCGTACTGACTGCTCCATTGTCAGGGTGTGATGCATACTGACTTCTACACTAGCCAGGTGTGATGCATACTAATGAGGTCTTCTGTAGGGTGCAATGGGTGAGGATGGACAAGTGTCTAAGACAGTTTGCTAAGTGGATGCTCATGGAATCTTCTAGAAACTTCTCCTATGACACTTGCCTCTCTGAATTTGCCTAGGGATGAGTAAGAGATCCAAGAAATATCCAAGTGGAACCAAATGCACCAAGTGGAATGGCACTAATAAAAAACCCAGATATGACTCACACCCTTGCACACATCTATAAATGGATCCCTCATCTAAGAGATCTAGAGGCTGGAATTTTGTGAATTGTAAGGAAGTGTTGATAGTTTGTATTTGAGAAAGAGCATTGTATTGTTGGGTGATTTTTCTATTTCATGAGGTGAAGAGGGCTTCATGATGGGAGGATGATGCTGGATCAAACAACTGGGTTGTGATTCTCCCTTTTATTATTAAAGTTCTTTTAGTTTTCTTCCATATAACTGTGCACTTGTGAATGTTATTATTTGTGAATGCCATTGTATGTTCATTACATTTCTGATTCTGTAATGCTTATGATATAATAGATCAAGATGCTTTGGCGGTTCTTTGTTAATGTGTTTCTACAGGTACTCTCCAAGCGGGATAAGTATAGAGAGGAGTTGCAAGATCTGTCAAGGGGGAGAGAGATCAAGCAAGGAGTTAAGCGGAAGATCTAGGTTGGTTCCTTTGTCTTTCTCTTATCTATTATACATAGAAGAAATCACAAATTGCTTTAAACTGTTGTTTCTAGGGTAGTTGCCAAACCTAGAGGGCTAGTCGATCGAAAAGACACTAGTTTTACCAGAAAGAAATGGCGACTCCATTGGGGAACGAATAGATGTTTTGTTTGTTGTTATTGTTTGTTTTATAAACTATAGCCGGAGCCTGAAGTCAGCCAGGTAGCCTTCGAATTGTTCTTGCTCTGCAATTGCATAATATATGAATGTTGCTTTAGTCAATCTTCGGTTTAGTTTATGAATTGAACATTTGACTTACAAGAATTCTAGATTCCCTTTTGGTAGCTCAATAACCTCTCAAGATCATTCCTTTATACTTTTCTCTTTGTTGTCCATCATAGCTCAGCTTAACGCACTGAAATCAGCTGCAAATTTGAGCCTAAACCCATTTCAGTTGTGCTCCCTGGACCATCACATTGTCTGTCACTGTCAACCAGTATGCGTCACACCTCCTGAGCCTGAAAAGTGTGATGCATCCCTGTTTCTGTGAAGCACGGGTGGGATGACTGACTGAACCTATTTCCATTCTAGAAATTGGGGTTTTTGTTCTTATTTTCAGTTCTATTTAGTTGATTTGCTGCTTATGAATAGTACCTCATTACTGAAGCCTGCTTACATCACATAGATCAGCCTCCTTTGATTATGATTAGTAAATGTTTTTATGTATTTGTCCATCATTTACAATCATTTATCGAAAAGTTTCTTAAATCGATCTGTCGTTTTGGTACAAAAAGTGTCGTAACTGTTGTTTTGTGTCAAAAGGAGAAGTGTCATGGAGTCTTCCTTCCCTGAATAGTCAATTGAACTTTTTGTCATGTATTTTATTTGATTTTTTTCTATTCGAAGTGTCGAAAGAATTTTCTATTCAAAATTGAAAAGTGTTGTTTAGTCTTCCTTTCTATGTTGAAAAAGAAATTGTTGAAAATGTCACTTTGAGTGAAACATTTCATATCTTTGCTATACTTAGTTTTCCTTTTTGGCATTTTTCACATTAAGGGGAACGAAAAGCAAATAGATGCATTTGCATTTGAATTTAGTTTGTGTGTGAAAAATGATTTAGGAAAAATGCACTAGTGTGTGCTCTTTGCTCGTTGTTTAAAAGGATTTGAATCTTCTTTCCCTAGTAGCTAGGATTTTCATTGCTCAAAATAAACAACGATTGTTTATCATTGTAGATTGCATTTTTAGGAATTTCAAATCAACATCGCACGGTGAACCATTGAAAGGAAAACTTTAAACAAGATCAACTCTAAAATAAATTTCAATGAACTTAACAACGCTTTGGAACCTAGTGCAACACATCTAGAGGTCTAGGCTAGAGACGTGTTATGGCGTCGTAAAAACTAGTAACTATCGTTTTCATCAAAGGTTGGGTGATTCCTCCTCCTTGATACGACAAGTGCTAGCATGGACTTGTGCTCCCCGTACCATCAAGTATATATTGGGAGACCACAATAGGCTTATATCATTTATCCATAGGAAGATGAGTCTGCCGCCCTATCGATCACAATGCATTGAACACAACATTCAGGAAGATTGACTGCAGTACATAAGTCCTTGATAATTTCTCTTTAATTTATCACCAAGGTGTATATTTTAGTTTTGTGATTCATTTGGTAATCCCTCTTTCTAGATTTTCTAGAGTAGTCACTTTCGTTCCTTTTCGACTCTTAAAAAGAAAAGGTCCATTTGAGCACTTGTGACTTCAGGCTCATTAAACATCGAAGGGGACTAGATTCATCTTTAGCTTTTTCTCGACTCTTAAAAATTGAAAAAGAAAAGTTGTGTCAAAGCGTCATTAAAATTTATTACATTCGGAACAACATCCCTCTTACTTCGTTGATCTTAGGTTGAGATAATCTAGTGCACCAATCAAGGAATCCATTTTGAGGGGAATCCTAGTCCATTTTCTTCTTGGGGAAATATTGGTGCTCCGTATATGGCAACATTGTCCCTTCCAGGAATTACAATTGGCCTGCCAGTAGTTAGCACCTAAATCTACCTTAGGCTGAAAGAAGGCCAAATTCAGGGTAACCACAAACCATGCTCAGTCTGGCAGCTAGCCCTACTAGAATAGGAGAGGGCTCTCTCCGAGTCACGCTCAGTGAATAGACAAATAATATGGTCTGACATGACTTGCAACGAATATTGATTTTAGGCTAGGTAAATAAATATGGAAACAAGAAGCAAATTTTTATAAATGACTGAGTTTCTGGGATTTATGGGACCAACGAACAATATGAGCAAAGAATTTAACACAAATGGCACAGATTACTTCGTGAGGCAAGACAGGCGAAAAGTTTAGCAATTAAATTTGAAATAATGCGGAATGGAAAGATTGTTTAGGAGGGTGAAAAGGGCATAAACACATGAATCCTTTTCAATAGAAGAAAGAACACATAACGTGAAACTTTCCCACAAGCAGAGCAATAAACATGAATTCTACCTTATCTTACTTAGAAAATTTCACTGGAAATGAATATGAATGTACTGTGAAACATAACAAAATACATATGAAACATAATGAGAACACATTTTCTACACTCACACCACATGAATCTCATGAACCAGAGCCGTTGCATTTCATTAATTCTCTGTCAAAATATACAATGAAGAACTGAGTTTCCCTCCCACAGTCTCCCAGAAATTACAAAAACCCCTTTGCAAATGGTTTTACATACAATATATAGAATTTTCCATTGGGAAATGGAACGACCCATAGTTGGGGAGTTTCTCAAATGATTACAAACCGGAAATGGAAAGCCAACCATTAGTTACAGGTGCAGTTTTACAAAAATGAAAAATGGCTTGGGGGACTGCTCGCCTTCCTTTGCCACTTGGATAAAAGCCAACCTTTAGTGAAAATACTTTAAAATTTGCCTTAGGTGCCAAAATATATGTAGTGTAAATCAGCGGGCCCACTTGGAGAAAGTCGCGAATCAAAATGTCGCGGAGCGGAAGTGATTTTGGCCTTTAGGTCTATATGCGACGCGCCCAAATCTATATGCGCCACGCCACTTTGGAGGTGATGTTGAGGTACCTTCTGGAGTCCAAATTGTGCCCAAGTGTGCTTGTTGGAAAGCTCTACCTGTCTAGATCCCAACGCAAGTGGAATTTCTAAATTTGGTGCTCATTTTCCCCTCGAAAACTTCATTCTCCCAAGATTGCTTCCTGCGTGTCTAAATAGGGGCAGAGAGGTTGTTTTTGAGTGTTTTTGACCTCTTGGGGACTCAAAACTTGCCCAAACTTCTTGTCCATGCACCATCAGTCATGATTTTTCATGCTAAATCCAAAAATACAAACCATTTGTGATTTCGAGCTCCCAATCCTAAGCGTCGCGCCAGTAGCGCGACACACAGGGAGAAAAACCTTGTTTTGTGGCCAAAAATTTGTCAAGTGACCAAAATTGCCCCAAATTTTTTGAAATTTGGGCTGGAGATCCTCTATAAAGTGCTATGTTGGGCCAAAAAGGCTTCAGCCAAGATTCAGAGCCAATCTTTCTCTTTTTTCCTCTTTTGTCTCTTTGTCGCTCTCCCCAATTTCGCCTTCAAACTCCTTATCCGAGCCTTTGAACTCATATTCAGTGCCCTGTAGTGATAAACCATCTGCCTCAATATGGTTTTGTCCTTGTCAACCTTCTCTAACAGTCTCTCGAGGTGGATGTTGATAGGCTCGAGCCAAGACTCTCAGTCATTGTTAATCTCTTGCTCTAATGGAGTGAGCTCAATCCTCCTATGTTGGGCAGCTTGGCAATTCTCACAGATGTTTTGTAGCTCCATGATCTCATGTTGGTCCTCAAGATGTTTGTTCTTCTGCTCCAAATACCTGATAATCCACTTAGCCCTCTCCAAATTGAGAGACAAGGCTTGGATCTTCGTTTGCTGCTCCTGGATGGTCCTCCTAAGTTTGGCACTCTCCACATCTGTATCATCATCATGAATGAGGATGAAGTCGGCCTATTGTTCACCTGATGGCCCCTCATCATGCATGGGCCTCTTCCCTTGTCCTGTACCTGTGTTCCGATGTCGGAAGCGAGGCCCATTCCACCCGGGGTGGAGATAACACTCGCTTTGCTGCTACAAACAAATGTCTACTACCTCTCTGATAGGTGATGAATACTAGCATAGTAGTTTGTCTCATGGTGCTCATTACTGATGAGAAAGGACCACCTATCTAATGTTCAACCTCTAATAATAACCTTGAATGTGCTGAAGAGGTCACGGGAGATGAAATCATCCAAGTAATGCCCTGTAATCCCAGCTGATGAACCACCAAAATCTTAATAAGAGCAAAGTGATAAACATTGTTAAGTTGCTGCCGAGGGGTTTTGTGTTGCATGAAGGTGTTCATCCTCTCTATGTTCCTGCAAATGAAATATGGGATGTTCATCATCCATAACCTGGTAAAGTGCATGAGCAACGTGATGTGATAGGCATATAGACGAGAGAACCTCCCCTCACAGCTAAAATATTTCATGATCAACTTCATGAGTGGAGCATATTCATATTTTAGATATCGGAATGGGAAGACTCTTTGGAGCTCCCTTAAGAAACTGGCCTTAATGTAAGGCTCATAATGTTGCCGATCAACCTTTTGTTTCTTGTGCCATGGTTCTCCAACGTTCGGTATGCCGGTTGCTAATGAGATAGTTTCAGGTGTCAATGTGAAGGTTACCCCGACCAAGATAGAGTGATCTCCATGTAGGTAAAGCACAAAAGGACAGGCCAATTCATGATGAACTCGAACACTAGCCACCTTTTCACAAAACTCCAAACATGACAAATGCTGGAAACATGACATAGCAAGAGGGCAGGCCTGCAATTCTGTAAGTGTGGTTGGTTCATCCCTAACATGTTTGCCACTTTTGTGATGTCTTCAGGGAGCCTGTTCTTCTGAGGATGAATCACTTTGGGTTTCCATCTCATACTCCGATGAATGCTCAGATGCCATGATTGTTGTATATGGACTGTGCTTGGGTGGCCCTTTGATGATGTTAGTGAAATTGTGTGATGTTGTGATCTCCGCCACCAAGGGGAACAATGCAAAAAGGGAGTGTTAGGAAGGGGAATAATATGATGGGATTAGGGGTTATGGGGGAAAATTGTGTTTAGGGACATGTAGGAGGGTTTGGGGATTTTCTAAGGTAGGGTTTTGGGGTTTTACATTGACAAATGAGTGGAGGGGATAGGGAATAGGGGTTTAGTAGTCTTTTAGGGTAGGGAAATAGGGAAAAATGGGATAGGGGGGAAGGGAACAATGGAAAGAAGGGTAAAAATGAGATGTGAAAGAGGATCCTTGGCATCAACACAACAAGTTTGCATCCCTAGCAACAATGGTTTTGATGATTTCAGGTGGTAGGGTTTAGGCGTTTTTATTGCAATTATCAACGGTCATAAAACCATCATCATATCCACAAAATCTGATGACCAAGCAAGATGTAGACCCTACCTGGCAATTGGAAGGGATTCAAAGCGATTTGATGCAAATTTGGCACAAATTCAGGCCTTTGTGGGTCTGTGCCGTTCAACAAACCCAGTCCAGCATGCTCTGTATGTGCGTCGCGCTCGTGTATTTTCACCATTGCAGGGTCGTGCTTTGTGCGCCACACTCTCTATGTGCGCCGCGCCCCTCTGTCTATGCTCCACACCCTTGAAAACTCCTCCAATCTCACTCCAAACATGCACTAGCTTCTCACAAACACTTGGAAATGTTTCTCTCTATCCTTGGTGTTCACAATGACTTTGTTTCTTATGGGAATCCTTTATAAGACATTGGGAGTTATGGGTTTGATTTTTGTTTCTTCAAAACCCATTTTGCTAATGTTTTGTTTTGGCACTTTTTCCCTGATTTAATGCAACTCTGTATTTCAGTTTTCCCTTTGAATTTTTAGCTAAAATGATGAAATTTTGGCACTTTTTGCAGGGGTTGCATGACATGTCATTTGGCCAAAGAAACCATGACTACGCCTAAAGAGATCAACTGGAGACTTTTTTGAAAATTATCACAAATGACGCACTGTTTGACTTTTCTTCAAAACATATTTTTGAAGAACAGTTGTATTCTATCAACGTGACGATGAAAATATTTGCATCACAACTTTGTAAGGGCCTCCCTCTGGCCTGCATGGCTTTATTGGACATGATTGAAGACCAAATTGACTAATCCCTAGACCTAATGACTGAAAATGACTCTCGTCCATTAAAATATTGAACATTGACTGTCATGGACTTTAGTGAACATTGACAAAAGGCCTAAGTCATCAGGTGCCAGACATGAGGGGAAATGACTAAAGAGACCTTTTCCATTAGATTATGGCATGCCCCTAGTGGAATGCAGCTGAGTGAATGGAGAGAGACTCCTAAAATTGAAATGCAGAAAGAGTTTTGATCTCTGACGGAGGACTGACAAGACCGACTCTAACATTGGCTCCAATGGGGGATGGTAGCTCCTTGGAGGTGCCAAGAACAACAAATCTCTTGAAGAGCTAGACAGTGCCTTTCGTCCATTGGGCTATGGAGTCATTATTTCGACAAACAACACAAGACTCTGACTCAGATATGAAACTAAAATGACCAAAAAATTGACTCAAATTTGATATTGAAATGACTTGAAGACTAACTTGACAAACTCTAACCAAACTGAAATAAAATGGTATTTACAGTGACAGTGGAAGCAACGTCAATAACTCAGAAATGGTATTGCTTGAGTAGCCAACCATTGATCGGCCCTCCTGGACAATCTTCCCTGTTCATTTCCTTCAGAAGAAAGGCATTTTTACCCCGATATGTTGCAATCTTGAAGGGACCTGTCCATAGATTCTCGAACTTACCATGTTTACCCTTTTCCTCATTCCTTGCATCCCACTTCAGCACCACATCATCCAACTGAAATTTGTCTGCCTTTTCTTTTCTGTCATAAATTTTCTTAGTCTTCTCCTGCAACTTGGATGTGTTCTGGAAGGCTTCTTCTCTAGTCTGCTGCAAGTGGACCGTTTGATTCAACCTTTTCTACATAGGATCTTCTTCACTGAGGGCCTCTTGGAGAAGTTTGACTACCGGGGCTGCGAGAGAGGTAGGAAATACAATATCAACTCCATAAACAAGCTCAAATAGGGACATACCAATGGATTTCTTCTGACTGACTCGATCTACCCAAAGTGCATTGACCAACCTCTTATGCCAACTCTTCTTGTTTATTTCCAGCAGCTTCTTGATGATGTTGACCAATGACTTATTAGAAGACTTCGCCAATCCATTTCCTTGCGGATGATAGGCCGTTGAGTGACCCAAAATGATGTGATATTTATGACAAAACTCTATCATCCTTTTTGATTTGAAAGGTTCTGTGTTATTAGTGATCAACATATTCGGGCAACCAAAGCGAGACAAGATGTTATTTTCAAGGAATGAAATAATTACCGCATCTGTAGCTTGTCTGGTGGGAATTGCCTCGATCCATTTCGTGAAATAATCTGTCGCTGTGACGATCCATCTATGCTGACCGAAAGAAGAGGGATGAATTTCACCAATGAAATCCAACCCCATTTCTGAAAGGGGCACCACCTCAATGGGCTTAAGTGGCAAACGTTGTAACTTCTACCTTCCTTTGAAAATTTGACACTTATGACAGCTCTTGACCATCTTATATACATCAGCGAACAATGTCGGCCAGTAGTATCCCGCTCTCAGGACTTTATTTGTTGTTGATTTCCAAAAAAGGTGACCACCACAGTCTCCCTCGTGGCAATCCTCCATGACCTTCTTTGCTTCTTTTTCTACCAAACAATTTAACAGAACGCCACCGGGGTATTTCCAATAAAGTGTAGAATTTAGAATGCAAAACTTGGCAGCCTTCAATTTGAGAGTTCTAGCTTTGTTTCTAGTCATGCCAGGCAGTGGTGACAAATTTTTAAGCACATATATGATATTTGAATACCACGGAGAAAGAGAAAACATTTCAGATACCTGAATTGACGATCCTTCTTCGTTCTCATCGGACATAACAACGATTAAATTTATTTCCAAGGCGTGCAAGTTTGATTCGGCCATTAACTTTGCCAATCCCTGTCCTTTAACAAGCTTTGTGGTCTTTATTTCCACATCATATTCCAACAAAGCTGCAATCCACTTGCCTCGTCTTCCTTCGAGATCGGTCTGCATTACAACATCTTTGACAGCAGCGTTAGGAACATAGGCCAAAATATGAGAATTTAGAATATATACCCGAAAATATTTCAATGCTTTCATAAGTGCAAGGGCTGGCTTCTCAATGATGTTGTATTTTAAGGTTGCATCTCTTATAGCTCTGCTGAAGAATGCAGTGGGTCTTTCGTGATCATATCTGTTTTGCAATAACACAGCTGCCATAGTATGCTCCGAAGCGAACGAAAACAGTATGAAATCCTGAGTGTAGTCCGAGCTGACTAGAACGGGAGCTGAAGAAAGAGCCAATTTGACTAAATTGAAAGATTTTATAGCCTCCTCCATCCATTTCACTTGGTTGTCCTTCTTGAACATGTTTGTAATCTCTCTTAGGTGCTCAGCAAGATTAGGTACAAAGCGGCATAGAAAATTCATTTTACCATTGAAATATTGATTCTCTTTCTTATTCTGGGGCAGATCGATTTGCTGGATCACTTGTACACGTGTTGGGTCAATATGAATGCCATATTTTGAGATAATGTGCCCGAGTAGTTTGCCTTCCTCCATGGCGAACAAACTCTTTTTCAGATTCAGTGATAGGCCATATTTTCTGCACTTTTGGAAGATAGTTTTCAGATGGTACATGTGTTCTTCATTAGATTTGGAAAACATCGTCAGACCATCCAGGTACACAACCAAAAAGAAATCCTTCTCATTTGCGAAAGCCAAGTCCATTGCACGCTGAAATGTGGCACCTGCGTTCTTCAAACCGAAAGGCATTTTAGCGTAATGAAAAGTTCCCCACAGAGTGGTGAACGCTGTCTTGTCTTGGTCATATTCATGGATAGAAACTTGGTTATATCTAGAATAACCATCAAGTAGTGACATACGAGATGCTCCCACTACTCACTGAAGTATATGGTCCATTTTGGGTAGTGGATAGTTATCTTTCAACGAAACTTTATTGAGATTTCTAAAATCAATGCACAAGTGAATCTCACTTGTCTTATTTCATACAGGCACCAAATTAGAGATCCAATCCGAAAATCTAATGGGAACAATGATCCCTGACTTGTACAACCTGTTTATCTCCTTTTCATTTGATGGCAACAACTTTGGGTTTAGCCTTCTCAACTTCTGTCTGAAAGGTTTCTGATTGGGCTTAATGGGTATAGTGTGCTAAATTATATTGGTATCGTATGTCTTTAAGTCAGAATAGTCCCAAGCAAACACATCTGCAAATGAAAACAACAAAATGATATATTTGGCTTTGATCTTTTGTGGCAATACTTTAGACAATTTTACCATTTTAGGATTAGTAGCTGTTCCGACATTGACCTCTTCCACACCCTTCTCTATTGGCTACAATGTGGTTTGTGGGCTACATCATCTTGATCAAAGGGTTCTTCTAAAGGTATCAAGCCTTTAGGAATAACATTATTCTTTAGCTGCAACAAGTCCATTTCATTGATCTGCACATCATATTTACCATTATCTTTACCATTGTCATTTTCTACATCAATTGAGGTTTCTTTGAACTTACCTTTTCTTTGCAGAAAATCATCAATCTCCTCATCATCTTGGAAAACTTGCCAATATCTCTGATTGTCCAGGATTGTCGGACGATGCTTGAAATGGATTTCGAATTTATTGTTGGAGTTCATTGGGATCTTCAAACTACTTGCTGCCTTAGCAAGAGCATCAATAATGCTATTTTGTATACGAGGCACACATGTCAAGCTGTATTCTGAAAATAATTTTAGGATGTCTAGGACTGCATTCCGGTAAGCCCGCATCCGAGGATTCTTTGCTTGATATTCGCCTATGACCTACTTAATCACCAATTCAGAGTCGCCATATACTACAATCCTCTTAGAATCCAGCTTCCTTAGAATTTTAAGGCCAACAATTAGAGCTTCATACTCAGCTTCATTATTTGAACGATCAAAAGCTAACTTGTAAGAGCATACCCACACGTTACTAGGCACTTTGTTCGGGACGGAGAAAGGACTACGTACCCAAATCCCAATTCCAGCGCCATCATTTCCCACTGCTCCATTGAAATCCATGGTCCACAAACCTTCTTCCTCCTCTTGCAAGTGTTGAAAATCTGTTTGTTGTGCTTTTTCTGCTTGTTTTCCATTACTTTCAGTTGATCGCTCAACGGTGTCCTGTTGTTCTTGTCCTTCTTTCTTTAAAACTCCTCTGAAATTTTCTGTTATTTCTGGAATATCATCTGCTTCTACTAACTGACTATCGACATCATTGAAACTATCAGAATACAAAACAAAAGACTCTAAATCTGTATGTACATAATTAATCAGATGATTTATTGGTTTCTCCTTGCTTGTAATCATGTATTTCTTTTTTTTTCCTGATACAAGTTCCTCATTTGGCCAAACACCGGAATCGTTGCATAGGAGAAATCTAGTTGCAGTGTCCCTTTCAATTTTGCTAACCAAGACCTGAAAAGATGCAAGCCAAACCTAGGAGGAATATCTGCTACAACAATATCCATCAAAACATTCTTCAATGGGAGTTGATCCAGACTCACAACCAAGTTTTTGATGATCCTGATACATCTTACCCTGTTGGAATCAAATGAATAGATATCATCATATTACCGAGTGATGTCCAGACCGAGCTTATCAATGATAGCCTTGGGCATGAGATTGTGACAAGCTTTGGAATCGAACATGGCATTATGTAACACAAAATCATGCAATCTTAAACTGATATAAAAAGGTGGAACATCACTATCAGGAGAATCACCATTCGATGCTGGCCCAAAAAATCATTTCGGATTGATCATATTCGACATTCACCATGTCAGACATTGGTTCCAAATTCAAAATTTTAGATACTTGCCCTTTATAACTGTTGTTCCTCATTATTTCAGTCAAGGGAATGGATACCTTCAATTTAGGAATTTCATTCTCTAAATTAAAAGCAGGAATCTTTTCTACCTCTTTGACTAGGATTTGTTTCCTTTCCTGTTCTTTCGATGCAATTGGCTGATTTGATTGTTCTGCTGATGGTGATTTGCTGCTATTCGGACCAACCGCCTCCTTTCCTTTCCTTTGTGTAAGTGATGAATCATTCTTTGATGTCTCACCGTCCTTCCTCTTCTGAATTGGTTTAACCGACACATCTCTGTTTCTAAGTGAATATCGCTACTGCTGGGTGGACAAAGCATTCATATAACCTCTTTGGTACTCATCTAATTATTCCTCCAAAACGGTGTCATTTGCTAGAATGAAATCTGCATCTTTTTGTACAGCCGAACTTTCTGCATACTCCTCATCCTCTGTAATATAAATAGGAAAACCATCAGGAGTAAAGAAGTGGTTTTCTTCACCTATTATATTTCCGTCCTCATCTGACTCTGGTCCATGCACAAAATTTTTCTGCAAAGGTGGTTGTACTGGCTGCTGCGCTATCTGCTCTTGGATTCACTGATCTCTCTACCTTACTCTATATTGTGGTTGTTGTTGGCCACAGAAGTTAGGATTTCTGACTTGTGGCTTAGGTTTTTTAAGTTTCATCCTTTCAAGCATTTGATTTACCTTCTGGAGTAATTTATCTATCGAGGAAGACTCTTCTTTTACGGTAACCTTCTTCTATGCCTTTTCTCTAGCCCTCTTGGTCAACAGATTTGCTTCAACGCTGACCACGATCTTCTGCATGTCTTCCATTGTGGTCAGTTCTCTCCCTCTTAATTGATAAGCCATGTCAGCATCAAAACCATCTGGAAACTTCACCATGGCTAGCCCTATGGGTGGCCTTAGATGATCGGTAATTTCATTATAAATAGAATTGAATCTGCAGTAGTCTTGGATCAACTCACCAACGTTTCATTTGATTTGCTCATATTCAGCCAGAATTTGGAGAGGGTTCTTTTTCACTTCCTAGCGACCTAAAAATTGTCTTTGTAGGTCAGCCAAGGTAGCGATACATGCAGCCAGCAAACCTCTGAACCATTTCCTCACTTCACCTGCAAATGTCTGTACAATGAGTCTCATTGCCACATTCTCTACATCAATCTTGTGAAGTTCACAGAAATCTGCCATTCTGTCCACATGTTGTTGAGCGGTAATGTTGTTAGGAGTGCCATCAAAAAACGAGATTTTTCTTTGATAATCTGCGGGCATATCATCTAAAACTTGAGGTAGGACAAGAAGCACAAAACGAGCAGCCATCACTCTTGGTGGATTTGGCCTTGGAGGTGTTGGAGGAGTGTGCGCAGTTTGTATGGGGCTAACAATTGGAGATTGAAGCTGTGCCACAATGTAATTATCAATTGACCGGTTAGCCCTTTCAGTATCCAAGTCTACAAGAAACTATGGATTGGTGACAGTAGAGTCAACCACCCTTTCGGATTTGGTCTCGAACAATGGTATTTCAAACTGCTCATCAAAATATAGCTCTTCAAGATACTCAAAAATGTCGGGGCATGAATAGGATTTGAACATGGGAACTATAGAGCTCTCTTGACGACGAAGTCTTGGAATCAAATTAGGATTCTCATAGATGTGCGGAGGATTTGGATCTAGATTAGCTTTGGTATATCTTCTAGAAGCCAGCGTGCTATTGACAAAAATAAAAAGGACACGATCAACTTCAGCCTATCAAATTCTAAACTTATCATCCAGAAGCTTAGAATTATCAAAAAGTAAGTGGTGCAATATCATCCCTAGTGGAGTCACCACTATGCTAGCACCTAAATATGCCTTAGGCTGAAAGAAGGCCAAATTCAGGGTAACCACAAACCACGCTCAGTCTGGTAGCTAGCCCTACCAAAATAGGAGAGGGCTCTCTCCGAGTCACGCTCAGTGAATAGATAAACAATATGGTCTAAGATGACTTGCAATGAATATTGATTTTAGGCTAGGTAAATAAATATGGAAACAAGAAGCAAATTTTTATAAATGACTGAGTTTCTGGGATATATGGAACCAACTAACAGTATGAGCAGCGAATTTAACACAAAAAGCACAGATTACTTCGTTAGGCAAGACAGGCGGAAAGTCTAGCAATTAAATTTGAAATAATGCGGAATGGAAAGATTGTTTAGGAGGGTGAAAAGGGCATAAACACATGAATCCTTTTCAATAGAAGAAAGAACACATAATGTGAAATTTTCCCACAGGCAGAGCAATAAACATGAATTCTACCTTATCTTACTTAGAAAATTTCACTGGAAATGAATATGAATGTACTGTGAAACATAACAAAATACATATGAAACATAAAGAGAACACATTTGCTACACTCAAACCACATGAATCTCATGAACTAGAGTCGTTGCCTTTCATTAATTCTATGTCAAAATATACAATGAAGAATTGAGTTTCTCTCCCACAGTCTCCCAGAAATTACAACCAACCCTTTGAAAATGGTTTTACATACAATAAATAGACTTTTCCATTGGGAAATGGAACAATCCATAGTTGGGGATTTTCTCAAATTATTACAAACTGGAAATGGAAAGCCAACCATTAGTTACAGGTGCGGCGTTACAAAAATGACAAATGGCTTGGGTGACTGCTCACCTTCCTTTTCCACTTGGATAGAGGCCAACCTTTAGTGAAAATACTTTAAACTTTGCCTTAGGTGCCAAAACATATGTAGTGTAAATGAGCGGGCCCACTTGGAGAAAGTCGCGAATCGAAATGTTGCGGAGCGGAAGTGATTTTGGCCTTTGGGTCTATATGCACCGTGCCACTTTGGAGGTAATTTTGAGGTACTTTCTAGAGTCCAAATTGTTCCCAAGTGTACTTTCTGGAAAGGACTACCTGTCTACTTTCCAACCCAAGTGGAATTTCTGAATTTGGTGCTCATTTTCCCCTCCAAAACTTCATTCTCCCAAGACTGCTTCTTGTGTGTCTAAATAGGGGCAAAGAGGTCATTTTTAAAGTGTTTTTGACCTACTGGGGACTCAAAACTTGCCCAAACTTATTTTCCATGCACCGACAGTCATGATTGTTCATGCTGTATCTAAAAATGCAAACCATTTGTTATTTGGAGTTCCCAATCCTAAGCGCACAGGGAGAAAAACCCTGTTTTGTGCCCAAAAATTTGTCAAGTGACCACAATTGCCCCAAAGTTTTTGAAATTTGGGCTGGAGATCCTCTATGAAGTGCTATGCTGGGCCACAGAGGCTTCAACCAAGATTCAGAGCCGATCTTGCTCTTTTTGCCTCTTTTGTCTCTTTGTTGCTCTCCCCAATTTCGCCTTCAAGCTCCTTATCTAAGCCTTTGAACTCATATTTTGTGCCCTGTAGTGATAAACCGTCCACCTCAATATGGTTTTTTCCTTGTCGGCCTTCTCTAGCAGTCCCTTGAGGTGGATGTTGATACGCTTGAGCCAAGACTCTCGGTCATTGTTAATCTCTTACTCTAATGGAGTGTGCTCAATCCTCCTATGTTGGGTAGCTTGGCGATTCTCACGGATGTTTTGCAGCTCCATGATCTCATGCTGGTCCTCAAGCTATTTGTTCCTCTATTCCAAATACCTGATAATCCACTTAGCCCTCTCCAAATTGAGAGACAAGGCTTGGATCTCCGTTTGCTGCTCCTAGATGGTCCTCCTAAGTTTGGCACTCTACACATCTGTATCATCATCATGAATTAGGATAAAGTCGGCCTCTTGTTCACCTGATGGCCCCTCGTAATGCATGGGCCTCTTTCCCTTGTCCTGTACCTGTGTTGCCGATGTCGGAAGCGAGGCCCCTTCCACCCCGGGTGGAGATAACACTTCCTTTGCTACTACAAACAAATGTCTACGACCCCTCTGATAGGTGATGAATACTGGCATAGTAGTGGTCTCATGGCGCTCATACTGATGAAAAGGACCACCTATCTCATGTTCAACCTCTGATAATACCTGTGAAGTGTTGAAGAGGTCACGGGAGATGAAATCATCCCAAGTAATGCCTTGTAATCCCAGCTGATGAACCACCAAAATCTTAATAAGAGCAAAGTGATAAACACTGTTAAGTTGCTGTTGAGGGGTTTTGTATTGCATGAAGGTGTTCATCCTCTCTATGTTCCTGCAAACGAAATATGGGATGTTCATCATCCGTACCCTAGTAAAGTGCATGAGCAACCTAATGTGATAGGCATATAGACGAGAGAACCTCCCCTCATAGCTGAAATATTTCATGATCAACTTAATGAGTGGAGCATATTCATCCTTTAGATATCGGAATGGGAAGACCCTTTGGAGCTGCCTTAAGAAACTGGCCTTAATGTAATGCTCATAATGTTACCGACCAACCTTCTGTTTCTTATGCCATGGTTCTCCAATGTTCAGTATGCCGTTTGCTAATGAGATAGTTTCAGGTGTCAATGTGAAGGTTACCCTGGCCAAGATAGAGTGATATCCATGTAGGTGAATCACAAAAAGACGGGCCAACTCATGATGGACTCGAACACTAGCCACCTTTTGACAAAACTCCAAACATGAAAAATGCTGGAAACATGACATAGTAAGAGGGCTGGCCTGCAATTCTGCAAGTGTGGTTGGTTCATCCCTAACATGTTTGCCACTTTTGTGATGTCTTTGAGGATCCTATTCTTCCAAGGATGAATCACTTTGGGTTTCCATCTCATACTCCGATGAATGCTCGGATGCCATGACTACTGTATATGGACTGTGCTTGGGTGGCCCTTTGATGATGTTAGTGAAACTGTGTGATGTTGTGATCTTTTCCACCAAGGGGAACAATTCAAAAAGGGAGTGTTAGGAAGGGGAATAATATGATGGGATTAGGGGTTTTGGGGGAAAATTGTGTTTAGGGACATGTAGGAGGGTTTGGGGATTTTATAAGGTAGGGTTTTGGGGTTTTACATTGACAAATGAGTGGAAGGGATAGGGAATAGGGGTTTAGTAGTGTTTTAGGGTAGGGAAAATAGGGGAAAATGGGATAGGGGGGAAGGGAACAATGGAAAGAAGGGTAAAAATGAGATGTGAAAGAGGAGCCTTGGAATCAACACAACACGTTTGCAACCCTAGCAACAACGGTTTTGATGATTTCAAGTGGTAGGGTTTAGGCGTTTTTATTGTAATTATCAACGGCCATAAACCATCATCATATCCACAAAATTTGATGAGCAAGAAAGATGTAGACCCTACGTGGCAATTGGAAGGGATTCAAAGCAATTTGATGCAAATTTGGCACAAATTTTTGCCTTTGTGGGTGTGCGCCGCGCAACAAACCCAGTGCGTTGCGCTCTGTATGTGTGTCACGCCCGTGTATTTTCACCACTGCGAGGTCGCGCTCTGTGTGCCGCGCTCTCTATGTGCGCCACGTCCCTCTGTCTATACGTCGCGCCCTTGAAAATTCCTCCAATCTCACTCCAAACGTGCACTAGCTTCTCACAAACACTTGGCAATGTTTCTCTCTATCCTTGGTGTTCACAATGACTTTGTTTCTTGTGGGAACCCTTTATAAAGACATTGGGAGTCATGAGTTTGATTTTTGTTTCTTCAAAACCCATTTTGCTAATGTTTTGTTTTGGCACTTTTTCCCTAATTTAATGCAACTCTGTATTTCACTTTTCCCTTTGAATTTTTAGCTAAAATGATGAAAATTTTGGCACTTTTTGCAGGGGTTGCATGACATGTCATTTGGCCAAGGAAACCATGACTGCGCCTGAAGAGATCAACTGGAGACCTTTTTGAAAATTATCACAAATGACACACTGTTTGGCTTTTCTTCAAAACAGAGTTTTGAAGAACAGTCGTATTCTGTCAACATGACGTTGAAAATATTTGAATCACAACTTTGTAAGGGCCTCCCTATGGCCTACATGGCTTTATTGGACATGCTTGAAGACCAAATTGAGTAATCCCTAGACCTAATGACTGAGAATGACTCTCATCCATTAAAAGATCGAACATTGACTGTCATGGACTTTAGTGAACATTGACAAAAGACCTAAGCCAACAGGTGCCAGACATGAGGGGAAATGACTAACAAGACCTTTTCCGTTAGATTATGGCATGCCCCTAGTGGAATGCAGCTGAGTGAATGGAGCGAGACTCCTAAAAATGAAATGCAGAAAGAGTTTTGATCTCTGATGGAGGACTGACAAAACCGACTCTAACACCAGTATGGATTTTCTCAACCTTTGTGGTTCAAAATATCGTGATTCTTCCGCAATCGAATCAGCATCTAGTTGATACTAAAGTTGACCCTTCACCTTCTTCTTTGTTTGTTTCTCGCTCCCCTTCTTCCTCTTCACTTGGTGCAAATAGTGATGCTAGTAACCAGGTGGCTGAGAAGAAGAAGAAATGGAAGGAGAATAAGAAGAAGAAGCTGATTCAGCAAGGGGGCAACCATGAATCATCTAGTGAAAATCTGCACATTAAATCTCCTAAACCCAAATTTCCTTGCATAATTTGTAAAGGAGACCATTTTCATCGAGACTGTACTTTCCTTCCTCGGATCTTGAGAGAATGGTCTCCCCGTTCGCATTGTCAGGTGTCATCTACCTCTGGTGATCATGTTGAGAGCACACCATCAACTAGTAATAGTGAAGTTCATGGACAGAAAGGAAAGGTCAAAGTTCCATGTCGGTTATGTGAAGGAGACCATACCCTTCACCGTTGTCCTTTTTTGGATGAAGCGAAAAGAGTCTTGGACAATTGTCCTACTTCACCACAGTGATTGCCATCTAGATACAAGAAACTCTTCCCAAGTCCTAAACTAGTTGAAAAACCGACTGACTTCACTCAACCGTCAGTTGAAACACCTATCACTAAAAGTGAATCTTCTGAGTCCATACCCGACGAAAGTCAACAGGTCGAGGTGATAGTTGACCCAGTTTTAGCTTCAAAAGATCATACCCTTCCCGAAGAGACTAAGAATGATACCGTTCAAATTCTTTTTGTTACTTCTGAGTCTGATGAACTTGGGGGAAATCCACCCGTTCCTTCACAACATGAGGAAAATCCCCCAGTTCCCGCTACTCAAGGGGTTAATTCACTCATTTATTTGGTGCCCCCTCCAAGTAGTTTAGTCACTTCCTTTGATTGGAATCGACTAGCACGATCTCACCTTCCTTCTTATGTACCATTCCAGATCATAGTACAAGTTTACAAAATGATTGTGTTTGGTACTATCATAGATGAAGGGGCATCAGTGAGTATCCTTTCCTCAACTACTTCGAAAGCACTTGGTTCGCCATCGCTTATGCCTGTTACACAAAATCTGTCAGGCTTTAACAAAGGAACCAACCGACCATTAGGGATCCCTCCTAAGTTACCGATAAATTTGGGAAGGAAAACCATTCACCTGAACGTGATGGTAGTCCCAGGACTGTTAGTTTATAATCTACTCCTTGGACGTGACTATGTTTATAACATGAAGGCTATCATTTCAACACTCTTCCGAGTGATGTGTTTCCCGCATGAAGGCAAAATTGTCACTATTGACTAGCTTTAATTTCCTGTTCAAGCATAGCTCCAATTTGGTCATCATCCCTAAATGGTCCTTGCACATCAGCAGTGTCTCTCGAACCTTCATTCCATCCACCTAATTACCGCGAGTAGTCTGGTGAATGTAATGAATCTTAGGGGCATGCACCCTCGTCTATTTGGTGGATGAACCCAACTGAAAAGATAAGTTTCCCTGTAGGTTATGTGATTGGTCCAAGATACCATTCACCTTTGTCCATTCTACGGACGAAGACGAGGAATTGTTTTGTGTATTCTGTGGACAAAACAATCCTGCCTAACATGGTTTCCCTGTAGGTTATGTAACTGGTTTGATACACCATTCGCCTTTGTCTATTCTGTGAACAAAGTGGAGGAAGTGTTTTGTCTATTCTACGGACGAAACCATCCTACCTAACCTCAGAAGTTTCCATATGGCTACTGGAGAATCTCCTTTTCATCATGTTGGGGGCATGCAAACTTTTTTCAAATTCATTTTTTAGCTTTTTAGCTTTTTAGCTTTTCTGGCTTTTTTAGTTTTTGTCATTTCTAGCTTGCATAAAAATAAAAACTGAAAAACCAAGCATATGTTTGTTTGTTTCAAGCTTGTAAAAACAATGAAACCCACACTGATCATAGTTCCCCACGGTTCAAGCTCATTAAAAAATGAACCCACCTTTGGTAAATAACCGTTGTGATTGCCATGCTATCAGCCTTTTTAGCCTTGGTTGTGTTCCTCCCATCACCTACATTCTTTTGGCTGATCATATGCTTCCACTTGATTGTTTACCCTTTTTGAGGAACAACTGCAACTAGTGGTTTTGTTAGCCAACCTCTTCACATTGCCATGTTTTTAGAAGTTCCAAGCTTACCTGGAACCAGTTGCTACCTTAGACACCACTCGTTCCTCAAAATCAAGTCCATGTTAAACTCTTTTCAGACTCATTAAATATGAAGCGATTATCGAGCAATTGGCCTTTCCAGCTCATTAAAGTGATTGGAAGTGCCATCCCTCCTGTATATTTTAATCTTTTTTAGACCTGAGGGATTATCTCACGAGAAAGTCCGAGCGCTTGTCTTTTTCAGCTCGTTAAATTGATCAAATTTTTATCCTTTTTGGGACTTAAAGGATTATCTTACAAAAAAGAACTACTGGAGTTTCCTTTTCATCCCTTTTCAAACTCTCTAAACATGAAAAGGACCGAGTTATCCTTGTCGTTAAAATTGTTAAAATAATAGTGACAAACTCGTCCACCTAAGATGAGACATAGTCCCCTTTTTGTCCCTTTTCAAACTCTCTAAACATGAAAAGGACCTAGTGATATTTGTCGTTAAACTCGTTAAAAAAATAGTGACAAACTTGTCCACCTAGACAAGAACAAGTTTCACAGTCGCTAGACTCATTAAAACATAGCGACAGGTTTGCTGAAGGGTGAATTATAAAACAAGCATATGTTATCCTCCTCAAGCTTGACAAAAATAAAGAGGTACTAGTCAACAGTGACTGGGGAAAAAGGGAAGAAAGCTTGAAGAATTTTATGGTAGCAGGTCGCTCTTGAACATGACACTTTCACTCCATCATCATTATTGAGTCGGGTTGGGTTATTCCATTCACCAGTCATTTCACCATTAGTCTTCCACACCATCCATTAGTTGGGGTTAACGCTACCAATCCATCTCAGTGTCACCGATATGTTCAAGAGAAGTCATTAAGTTGAGAAACCACAATCCAGTTAATGCCTCATCCATTGCAATACCTTCACCCTCCATTTTTCATGACCGCCATTCCTGAACCTTGTGTCGTCATATTGTTTTCACTTCTAGAAAATCATTCACTTCGTTTTGTGTCATAGATGTGGGATAGATTAAGGCCCTGCTATGATGGGTCACTTCTTTTTGACATCAGCTCATTATCCAAGAAGTTGAATTAGAAACAACCCTTTCAGTACTTTGAATCTTGCATGCCTCAATGGCAAGTTTCTCACTTCCGGCGATAGGTTGACATCAATGGCTTTCGACAGAAAGATTTTGCATGATGTTCGACATTGGGTCATATATTCACACCACGTGAATTGTAGTGTAGTACCTTGAGGGTCATTATCATTATCGGTGATTCCTCTCGTGTTTGTTAATAGCTTATATTATTGGCTGGTAATTAGGCAATGTCTTTCCATGTTCGACTTTAGAAAATCTTTTCACATGGATCGACGTGTACATCGGGCAAAGATTGAACAAGTTTTAAGACCTTAGATCTAGTTTTATCCATCCGGGCTACGATATATTCAGGGATATAAAGACATAAAATGTACACAAAAGTTGTACAAATGGTCATCCAAGCTAGGGATGAAGAATCTACGTATGAAGAATCACCAGTCTGCAACTGCAAACGATTATCTGTTCTATGTACATGAAATGAATTTATAAAGTTGAGCATGGGAATGCCCACCTCAACTAGATCATGAAAATTATATTATGATTATGTATTGTATTGTATCTTATACATGTCACCTTCCATTTCGAAAACCTTAGATCCTCATGATAAAGAATTTCACCCGACATCAAAGGTTTACGACTTCATACTTTAGGGGGTTATGTTATAGACATGTTTCAGAACTTCAACCCCAATATTATATGTCGATAAAATAGGGCTCTTTAACCCCTAAAAGTGTTGTTTCATATCATAAAAGATCATGGTCAAATGATTACTTCATTCCCCAAAAGTTCCACTTGAAAAACCATCCAGAATTGGCCTAAACTGGACCATACTGACTGCTCCATTGTCAGGGTGCGATGCATACTGAATTCTACACTAGCCAGGTGCGATGCATACTAATGAGGCCTTCTATAGGGTGCGATGAGCGAGGATGGACAAATTTCCAAGACATTTTGCTAAGTGGATTCTCATGGAATCTTCTAGAAGCTTCTCCTATGACACTTACCTCTCTGAATTCGCCCAGGGATGAGCAAGAGATCCAAGAAATCTCCAAGTGAAACCAAATGCAACAAGTGGAATGACACTAATCAAAAACCCAGAGATGACTTACACCCTTACACACATCTATAAATGGATCCCTCATTTGAGAGATCTAGAGGCTGGAATTTTGTGAATTGTAAGGAAGTGTTGATAGTTTGTATTTGAGAAAGAGCATTGTATTGTTGGGTGATTTTGCTATTTCATGAGGTGAAGAGGGCTTCATGCTAGGAGGATGATGCTAGATTAGACAACTGGGTTTTGATTCTCCCTTCTATTTAATAAAGTTCTTTGAGGTTTCTTCCATATAACTGTGCACTTGTGAATGTTATTATTTTTGAATGCCATTGTATGTTCATTACATTTCGGATTCTTTAATGCTTATGATATAATAGATCAATATGCTTTGACGGTTCTTTGTTACTATGTTTCTACAAGTACTCTCCAAGCGGGATAAGTATGGAGAGGATTTGCAAGCTCTGTCAAGGGGGAGAGAGATCAAGTAAGGAGTTAAGCAGAAGATCTAGGTTGGTCCCTTCATCTTTCTCTCATCTATTATACATAGAAGAAATCGCAAATTGCTTTAAAATGTTGTTTCTAGGGTAGCTTCCAAACCTAGAGGGCTAGTTGATAAAAAATACACTAGCTTTCACAGAAACAGCAAGGCCCCTCCCACAATCTATGGGGAAAACGCTTGGCTGTGCCCTCTCTAATAGGCATGTGTCAAGGTACCTAAACCATCCCCTTTATGCTTGCTGCTTTCACCATGCTTAATGTGTTCTTGCTTACTGCCTTCATCTCTGCCAGGTGAATGAATAGTCTCATGAGATGGTGATGATGAAGGTGATGGTGTGGCTGACTCATCAAATGAATATGGATAATGTATGGGCTAAGGTGGATGAATGGAGGAGGATGGATGAGATGATGAAGGGACTTCTTGGCCATGCTGAATAGGCGGGATTGTGAAAATCTCATTGGATATGAAAGTGTCCCATGCAATGTTAAGTCGATCAAGGTGGTGTAGGACTATCATCTTGATGAGGGAGTGGTGAAATATACTTTTCATTTGATGATCATAATCTTTCTTTTGGGCAATGAATGCCATCTTGCCAATGTCCCGGTAAAGATGATAGGACATATTGAGCATTTTGACTCTTGTGAAATGCATGAGTAGCTGAATATGATAATAATAGAACCTACAAAACCTACCCTCACACGGGAAGTACTTCATGATGATTTTCATTATGGGAACATATCTGTCTAGGAGGTGAGAGAAAGGAAAAATTCTCTTTCTCTCATTCTTGTACATTAGTTTAAGATATGGATCATAATAAAAATGATCCAATTCTCCTTCTTTAAACCATTTTTCCCCAACATTTGGGATCCCAGAGGCTTCTAATATGATAGCAAGAGATATAGTTAAGGTGACACCAGCAAGGGTTACCTGGTTGTCATGGAGGCTGGTGATGAATAATCTAGTCAACAGAGGATGATGCTGGATCCTTTCCTCTTTCTCACAAAACATAAAACAACCCATATGCTTAAAGCTTGTCACATTGATGGGAGATGCCATGATTTCTCTGGTATTGGTTGGTTCATGTCTAATGATTCTCCCTCCTTTCTTAGATAGCCTCCTCTCTTGTCTTTCTTCCTCACTCTAACTTTTTTTCTCTTCTTCTACCATGAATTATTAGAGTCAAACCCTATGGAGATGATGAAGTGGAATATAGGTGTAGAGAATATGGAATGATGTGAGGAAATTGAAGAGAATGAAATGGCGATGTGTGATATGAGGGAGGTGACAGGGTAGGTAGTTTTGAAGTGTAGGAATGGTAGTGGGATGCTAGGAAATGAGATTTAGGAGTGGAATTATGTTACTAGGGTTTTGAATTTAGTATGAATCCAAAACAAAATGAAACATCATATAAATCAATTGTGAAGGAGAGGAATAATATAATTCTAACCTACTTGCTTGCTGGAGCACCTTGGTAGTAAATTTTGATGCTTGGAGAAATGTAGTGCATTGTGGACCATTTCTGGATGTTCTTGGGCAAATGCGTAGCAAAATGGTCAAAAACACACTCTCCTTACAAGCACTCAAAACCCTTAGGAAATGCACTAAGTTTTATGGCAAATGTGCAACACTCTGGTCAAACGTGCCCTCCAAGTTCAGAACGTACCCTCCAATGCGAAGGTTGATTTTGGTTGCCTTCCTGATGTCCAAATTGCACCCGGATAGGTCTTTGGAAAGCTTGTCCTGTCTAGTTTCAAAATCTACCTTTAGGTTCTACAATGGACTTGATCTAACCCTCCAAAAGTTGATTCTCCCAAGACTAGTAAAAAAGTGCAGAATGGGGGTGCAAAAATGAAGTGTGATCTTGTAAGAAACATTTGGAGGTTTTTCACAACTCCAAATGGAGCTCAAAGGAAATATCTTTCTGCCTAGTTATCATTTCACTCATCAATAGTCCATTTAGGAGAAAAAATGATTTTCACAATATCACTCCAGAAATGTAGCAACCCTCTTGTAGCAACTATATTTTTGACATTTCTCCAAAACCATGGCACGTGTGTCAAAAATGAAGGATGTTTTTCATACTTTTCCTATGCTGGACACAAACCGCTCTCACGTTTGTAAAATCCATCTTTTTTTGGCTGGAAACGTACTTTGAAGAAAAACTAGCCCTATATGTGGCAAATGATTTGTCCCTTGGAATGACTTCTTGAAAAATGATGGAATCATGATGTTTATGAGTTATAATGGTCTGATACTTGCTGAAATGACCTCTCTTAGGCCTTCTTTGCTCAGATGTCTCTAATTCCATAGCCAACCCTAGTTCAGTGGGAGAGAAAATTAGGGTTTAGCGCTTGTGAAAAATGATTATTTGGACACCCTTGGGAAAAGACAACTCCATTTGGCATTCACTTAACCCTTTGAAACTTTACCCTTTCACTTGACTATTTGACAAATTGATATTTTGATGGTCTTTGAGAACTATTTGAATTTAACTTTTCTTTAATGAAGTTGCAATATAGAGATTGAGTTGGTAGCTTAAGAACAATACTTATTACATATAGTGAACATAAAATTACATGATGAAATAAGAATTTATCTTTAAAAATCATCTTCACATGGTGAAGAGATGCTATTTGATCACCCTTTACTTATCGGTCTTATGCAATGAAATGGAGTTTTATTGGAACATTGGAAACCCTAATGACCTAATGAAACCTTGAAATACCCTAAAAGACCTAATGAGATCTTCAAGGACTGAAGTTCAAGATGAGATGATTGATGTGATGGTATGATGTAATTAACTTATGGACAATGGATACTCAGCAAGGTTGAAATGAGCCAGCAGGGGGTGAATTTCTAAGGATTAAAGGAAACCCTAATTACACCTTCAGTGACCAAATTTTTCCATGACAGCCTAGTGGATTGACAAAAATTTCAGAATGGGACCCTAATATGATATGAAAATAGGATTTTTGATCACCGATGGCAGTATGAAAATAATGACACTAATATCAGCCTTATTGGGGATGGAAGCTCCTTGGAGGTGTCAAGAACACTATAGACCAAGTGCCTAACCATGTGGGCCAATACGGTCAAAAACTGAACTAAGATGAATGACTAAATGATGACAACTCAAATGACACAAAATGACTCGAAACTGACTTGAAATTGACTAAAAAAATGACTCAAGGCTTACTTAACTGAAAAAGTACTTACAAATATTATTAATGGCAGCAGACCATCGAGATTTGATGGCTTCAAATCCTAATGACAACCACCTTTGTATTGAAGAAATATGTACAATCATGTGAAGTGAGCCTTCCAATGTAACCAATCCAGTAGATGGCTACTTACTGAAATTATTCTCTCAGTTTCCCTAAGCAGGCAAAATGACGTACATGTAGGAAACTCACAATAACAACTGAAACCAATGCTTATGCTAACAAACCAGAAAAAATTCATCCTCTCCACTGCTTGCAAAAGATTGTTGAAGGGATCTTGAAAATCTAGAAGCATTACCTTGTCTTGAGATCCAGCAACAAAAATACAAGTACTCCCTTCATTTTGATATGAAAGAACAGTTGGTTTTTGATTGATAGGAAGGCATAGGGAAGTATAACCTTATGATATCTGAGTGTTGGTTAAAAATTCCTCGAGAATGAGAAATTCTGACACGATTTCTGGCATACTATCTCTCTCAGGCTTATACTCCTCAAATTCATAGTCTAAGTGATTCTTAAATGGAAAACATTCTTCAAGATTATCAAACATGACAACCCTATCATCTTCATGAAAGAAAGAAATATCTATTAGCTGATCTATAAATCTAATTCAAGACTGTCCACATTTTCAAAAGCAGAAGAAGTTTCACTAACACCTTCTTAACTATGTGAACACGAAAAACCTGCATTATCTTGGGTTGTAACATGAATTTTTAGGAGTTTATCTATCTCATCTTCAGATAGAGGAGATAATACTTTTTGTTTTATTTTGCTAGAAAAATAATTGTCTTCTTTCCCTCCTAAAGTTTGACAAGGATGTTGAATATCTTCATTAATTTCAAGCAAAGGAGTATATAAATTTTCATCAGATTGTTGTATCATTTCATGTGCTTCATTTTGAATATCAAGATGCACAATTCCTTCATCTTCAAGCAAAGAGGAAGATATTGTATCAAAGTGACTAACTTCTTCAGATTGTCCTTGAAACTCAAAACTGAGATTTCTATCATTTACCACAAAGTTATCCAAATAATATTTTTCACTTACTTGAGCAAAGATCTCGTCTCGTTTTTCATAAAGGGGCTATATTACCTCCTTTTGAAGACTTTTTTCTAATGGGGTGAGAACACTTGGGTCGATAACTTTGTTTTCTTCATCCAAGGTGATCTCAATAATAGAGCTCTCCTTCATGGGATCCGGAACAACATACTCTTCATCATCACAATCTAAATCTAGATATGGAATAGCCAACTTGACCTTATCACAATTTGAAATTGGAACTTGATTTTCCTTTGTACCATCTTCTTCTGCAAGAAAATTTGAAATAATACCTTGTCTTCCATCATTTTCAAGTGTACAAAGATATTCAACCTACTACGAACTTTCGTAAGCATCTTGACAAGTATCCTCTAAGCTTTCTTTATGATTCTAAAATGGATTTTCATACAGGGCTTCCATGATCTCATCGTCCATGAATTCATCATCTCCATAAAAATTCTCAAGATTTTCAATAAAACTATCAACATTTCAGTTCTAACCTAATATTAAGGATAGACAAGATTCTTTATACCTTTCAAAGAACATGGTATGAAAATCCTTTAAACAATAAATACAAGTAGGTGGCAAACTTTCATACCAAGATTGGGCTTCACCTTCTAGAGTGTCCATGAATATCTTCATCAAGCAGTCTTTAGGAAAATCAATATTTGATCTATGCACATGCATGTGAAATCTCACCAAATGAAGAGCAGCATCATAACCTTTCACATCTTTGAACATAGGAAAATTGCGTTGCCAATTTTACTTAGGAATTTCATTTGGGAAACCTGGAATGTGATCTCTTTTCAATGGAGCATATCTTCTTGCAACAAATCCCATCTTGCAATTTCTTCAAGTTATTGATCTTAATGTAGTGGATTCATCATGAAGTGTTGATTTTCAGGATATTTCAGTCAATGGAGTCGCCAGGTGAATGGTATAGCCTTCCTATGTGTCCAACTATTGTTCACCATCAACAATTAGACCTAAACTTTGTCGTACACCCAGGTAAAATGAACTTTTGTCTCCCTGGAAATGGCGCCAGTATGTTATCACTCCTCTGGATCTTTAAGGCTGAGGAAGAGTCTACATGAGGTAACCACAAACCAATCTTTTGACTTGGTAGCTAGCCCTACCAAGCCGGAGAGGGCTCTCTCCAAAGGATCATAGCCAAGAGGGCTGGATATATTAGGGTTTTAGCCTAGATGTAAAGTGAAGGGGGTTGTTTGATTTGATTTGGTTGGGTAGTTAGAAGGATGAGTGAATTAGGTCAGAGGATGAACTAGGCCAGGGCAAAGTGATTTTAATTGTAGACATCTAACGGGGCAAGGTAGGCAAGGTACTTTAAACTTAGTAGTATAGTGATGAGATGGTTTAGACTAGTGAGATGTTAAAAAGAGCATGAGGGTCGTGAATTCTTTTTAAACTAAAGAAATGAAACAATATATGATGATTTTCCCAAAACATAGCAGACAAAGATGAATATTTCTTATCACACCTTGAAAATCAAACACAATTACAGTGAAATGGATCATGAAAGAAACAAAACATTCACACATATGAAACTGAGGAAGAAACAACATCAAAATACCATGCCACATGAATCCCACCAAAATAGCTGCAACTTCATCCAATATATTCCATGCCAAAGTCTAATACAACATCCAAGAGAGTCCAACCTATAAAATGACCAATAAAATACATAATATAGGCCTCAAAACAACTCATGCTAGCCTCAGGGGTCGAATCCATGAGAGGAGTAGTTGCAAGAAAAGCTGAATTGATAACTAGAGTATGATGTAGCTATTATGCTTCTTAATAGCTACATCATCCTAATCAATTACATCAGTAAAACATCAATTTCCCATATGTGAAAATTAATTTGGAGAGAAACAGTGAAAATTGGAGAAGACTATCAAACGCGACCTCTCTTTGTCAATTGCGCCCTCTCAGTGTCAAACGTGCCTTCCATGTTTAGGAATGCTTTTGGAGGCCTTCCCTATGTCTAAATTTGCTCCAATATAGCTCGTTGGAAATCCCTTCAAGTATAATTTCCATATATCCCTTAAGTTTTAAATTTGGAGCTCATTTTCCTTGTGAAAAACACAATATCCCAATACTGGTAAATGCGCAGTGCCCAAACCAAAAAAGAGGTAGAAAGGTGTTTTTTTTTTATGGTTTTTGACCTTTTTGGCTGATCAATTTGCCTCCAAATGTTTAGAAAATGCACAAGGTGCATGTCCTCATTAATATTAATCCAAATATGCTGGCCTTTTGTTCATTAGATGCCTAAAAAAAGAGCACATCACCCTAGGTGCTAAGCGTTTGTCCCTTTCATTATGTTAAAAATGCTTTAAAAAAAAACAGAAAATCACAACTTGCAAAATTCATTAAAAATTTGTCAAAATTAGCGGACTGATGGATGATCATATGTTTGAGGCATGGAGTGATGCCTCGATAAGAATATCTAGCCTCCTTTTCTCCTCTTGCTTGGTCAAGGCTTCAATTTTTGCATGGGCTCTTTTGAGTTTGGCTCTTGCAATTTTGTTTCTCATGGCATAGTACTTTTCCATCCTTCTCTAAGTATCAATATCCCTTTTAGTCTTGTCTAAGAGGCTCTCAAGATGGGTGCTCACCCTCTCGAGCCAATGTTCCTAGTTCTCATTTACCATTTCGGTAAATTTCTCATTTAGAGTGAGCTGATTGGCTAGTTCTGCCTTGCTTTGCTTATCTAGCTCCAAATATCTCTTTAGGCCTCTAGTCATTGGCCTTATTCTTGGCACCTAGTCATCAAGTTGTTCATCATATTGCCCATATGCCTCATCAAGTAAGGCCTTGGCCTTTTCATCCTCTCTCTTTTCTTTGATGAGTTGAATCTCCATGAGCTCATTTTGAACTCAAATTGCAATTTCTCATGCAAATAGTATGAAATAATGTATTTGGTCCTTTGCATGTTGACTTGGAGCCCTCCTATGAGTGCATTCTTCTCCTTGATGGCAATGGTTTTGTTCTCACTGTCATCATGTTCTCTAGGTCAACTAACTAGTAATCATGCTCTGTCTCATGGAGGTCCTCCTCCTACTGCTAAATCTCTGCCTCTGTCACCTTTTCCTTACCCTTCTGTACCTGCTTTTCTGTTGAAGAAGGCAAGGCCCCTCCCACAATCTATGGGGAAAACACTTTCCTGGCCCTCTCTGATAGGCATTTGTCAAGGTACCTAAACCAGCTCCTTTAGGCTTGCTGCTTTCACCATGCTCAATGTGTTCTTGCTCATTGCCTTCATCTCTTCCGGGTGAATGAATAGTCTCATGAGATGGTGATGATGAAGGTGATGATGTGGCTAACTCATCAGATGAAGATGGATGATGTATGGGCTGAGGTGGATGAATGGAGGTGGATGGATGAGATGATGGAGGTACTTCTTGGCCATGTTGAATAGGTGGGACTGTGAAAATCTCATTGGATATGAAAGTGTCCCATGCAATGTTAAGCTGATCAAGGTGGTGTAGGACTATCATCTTGATGAGGGAGTGTTGTAATATACTTTTCATTTGATGATCATAACCTTTCCTTTGGGTAATGAATGACATATTTTTAATGTCCCGGTAAATATAGTAGGGCATATTGAGCATTTTGACTCTTGTGAAATGCATGAGTAGCTGAATATGATAGGAATAGAGCCTAGAAACCCTACCCTCACATGTGAAGTACTTGATGATAATTTTCATCATGGGAACATATCTTTCTAGGACGTAAGAAAAAAGAAAAATCCCCTCTCTCGTTCTTGTACCTTGGTTTAAGATATGGCTCATAATAAAAATGATCCAATTCTCCTTGTTTAAATCATTTTTCCCCAACATTTGGGATCCTAGAGGCTTCTGATATGATAGAAGGAGATACAGTGAAGGTGACACCAGCAAGGGTTACCTGGTTGTCACGGAGGTTGGTGATGAATAATCTGGTCAATACAGGATGATGTTGGATCCTTTCCACTTTCTCACAAAATTCAAAACATCCCATATGCTTAAAGCTTGTCACAATGATGGGAGATGCCATGATTTCTTTGGTATTGGTTGGCTCATGTCTAATTATTCTCCCTCCTTTCTTAGATAGCTTCCTCTCCTATCTTTCTTCCTCACTCTAACTTTTGTTATCTTCTTCTGCCATGAGTTATTGAAGTCAAGCCCTAGGGAGATGATGAAATGGAATATAGGTGTATAGAGTATGGAATCATGTGAGGAAATTGAGTAGATGGAAATGGGGATGTGTGATATGAGGTAGGTGACAGAGTGTAGTTTTGAAGTGTAGGAATGGTAGTGGGATGCTAGGAAATGAGATTTAGGAGTGGAATTATGTTACTATGGTTTTGAACTTAGTATGACTCCAAAACAAAATGAAACATCATATAAATCAATTGTGAAGGAGAGGAATAATATAATTCTAACATGCTTGCTGGAGCACCTTGGTGGTAAATTTTGATGCTTGGAGCAATGTAGTGAATTTTGGGCTATTTTTGGATGTTCTTAGGCAAAGGCACAGAAAAATGGTCAAACACGTACTCTCCTTAAAGGCATGCAACGCCCTTGGGAAATGCATTGAGTTTTAAGGCAAACAGACAACACTCTGGTCAAACGCGCCCTCCAAGTTCAAAACATGCACTCCAACTTGCAGGGTCATTTTGACTGCCTTCCCTCTGTCCAAATTGAGCCCTAGATAGCTCAGTTGAAATCTTGTCCTGTCACATTTCCAAATCTACATTTAGTTTCTGAAATGGACTTGATGTGACCCTCCAAAAGTTGATCCTCCCAAGACTGGTCAAAACGTGCAAAATGAGGGAGCAAAAGTGAAGTGTGATCTTGTAAGAAACTTTTGAAGGTCTTCACAGCTCCAAATTTATCTCATGGTAGCTCATTGGAATACTATTTCTAGCAAGTTGGCTCTTGACTCATCAATAGTGTCATTTTGATAGTCCATCTAGGAGAAAAATTGATTTTCCCAAGGTCACTCTAGAAGTGCAGCAACCCTCTTGTAGCAACTGTATTTTTGATATTTCTCCAAAACCATGGCACCTATGTAAAAACTGAAGGCGTTTTTTCACTATTTGCATAGGGAACCTCGATCACATTTCTAAAATTCATCTCTGTTTGTTTGGAAACGTACTTTGAAGCAAAAATGGCCCTATGTATGGCAAATGATTTGTCCCTTGGAATGACTTCTTGAAAAATTATGGAGGCATGATGTTTATGAGTTGGAATGGACTCATAATTTCTGAAATGACCTCCCTTAGGCCTCCTTTGCTCATATCTTTGATTCCATAGCCAACCCTAGTTCAGTGGGAGAGGAAATTAGGGTTTAGTGCTTCTGGAAAATGATTATTTGGACACCCTTGGGAAAAGACAACTCCCTTTGGCATTCACTTAACCCTTTGAAATTGTACCCTTTCACTTGACTATTTCATTTGAAAAATTGATATTTTGATGGTCTTTGAGAACTCTTTGAATTTGACTTTTCTTTAATTTAGTTGGCATATAGAGATTGAGTTGGCAACTTAGGAACAATACTTATTACATATAGTGAACATAAAATTACATGATGAAATAAGAATTTCTTTTTACAAATCATCTTCACATGGTGAAGAGATGTTATTTGATCACACTTTACTTGCTAGTCTTATGCAATGGAATGGAGTTATATTGGAACCTTTGAAACCCTAATGACCTAATAAAACCTTGGAAAACCCTAAAAGACATAATGATACCTTGAAGGACGGAATTTCAAGATGACATGATTGATGTGATGGCATGATGTCATTAAATTATGGACAATGGATACTCATCAAGGTTGAAATGAGCTAGCAAGGTGTAAATTTCTAAAAGGAGTAAAGGAAAACCTAATTCAACCTTCAGTGACCAAATGTTTGCATGAGAACCTAGTGGAATGACAAAAATTTCAGAATGGGACCCTAATATGATATGAAAATAGGATTTTGGATCACTGATTGAAGTATTGATCTAGGTGGATATTGGTGGCCACCTGCCAAGTCCACCTGGACCCCCACCATTGTCTTTCTCAGCATTTTCAGTTTCCTTAATTGTAGCACAACTTACTATTTTTAGCAGTTTTTCGGGTCCTGAACTTCCGGAGCCGTTTTGAGGCCCTAAACGACGTTGTTTGGGGAATCCAGGGGCAACATGGGTCCATGCAATGGAACAATGTTGCCCATTCCAAAAATGATAGTGCTCGAATAGATCTTTCTAATGAGCTATTGTACGCATCAAACAGAGATCATATGCTAAAGTTACGACCCCGGGAAGTTGATGTACCAACTTACCCCCAAACGGGGCCCACAGTTTGGCGTTTCATCTCCTAGGGTTAGGTTTTGGAATGTTAAGGGTTTTTCATTGTTTCTCAACAATAAATAGGCCTTCGAGCCTCATTGTAACACAGTTCAGAGGCATGTAGCCATCACATCTCTTCTCAGAGATAAGCTACCATCGCCCTAGCTAGTTTATTTCCATTTCTGATTGTAAGCATATTTTAGTATTTTCCATTAATGAAATGAAGTATTATTTCCACTGCATATTTGTGTATATGGTTATCTCTGTAATTTGTTGCGTTCCTGTTTAAATCCGGATCAGTGGTATCAGAGCGGTCTATTTTTTCTCTGTTTTTCTTTGCATGCTTTGCATGTCCCCGACGAGGTCAGGATATAAGGAGTTAGGGCTTGAACTGGTCGAACCTTTGCAAGACCAGCCTCGAAAATCCCGACGGCCTCCAATGGCGGATGAGAAGAAAGACGAGGGAGCAGGAGATCCTATCAAAATCTTGCTCGAAGAAGCCCTCGAGCGGCAACGGAACGCGATGATGGACAGCTTTGCGCAGATTCTTCAGCGGCTACCTAGAGGTGATGCATCGGCTTCTAGCAGTGACTCTGGAAACGCCACGCCCTTTAAGGTACAAGTGAATTTTGAAATCCCCATCTTCGAGGGTAAAATAGACGCAGATGCCTTAGATAAATGGTTAAATCTGCTAGATGGGTATTTCTCTGTTCATGAATTTTCAAGTCGGGAAAAGATTGTTTTCGCTCTTCTCTAGGCAGCCCCCCACGTCAAGGACTGGTGGGAAACCTACTGCGAGCAGAAGGATGAAAGTACAGGCTCATTATTTTCAGCCGCACCCACTTG
>APFE030860622.1:132391-178740 GCA_000404065.3 Pinus taeda
GCCCTAGCTAGTTTATTTCCATTTCTGATTGTAAGCATATTTTAGTGTTTTCCATTAATGAAATGAAGTATTATTTCCGCTGCATATTTGTGTATATGTTTATCTCTGTAATTTTTTGCGTTCCTGTTTAAATCCGGATCAAGTATGCAAATATTGACAGTAACATCGGTCTTATTGGGGATGGCAGCTCCTTGGAGGTGTCAAGAACACCGTAGACCAAGTGCCTAACCATGTGGGCTAATACGATCAAAAACTTAATTGAGATGCATGACTAAATGCTGACAACTCAAATGACACAAACTGACTCGAAACTGACTTGAAATTGACTGAAAAAATTACTCAAGACTTACTTAACTAAAACAAGTACTTACAAAGCTTATTAATGGCAGCAAACCATCGAGATTTGAGGGATTCAAATCTAGATGACAACCACCTGCCTACTGAAGAAATATGTAAAATCATGTGAAGTGAGGCTTCCAATGTAACCAATCTAGTAGATGCCTACTTACTGAAATTCTTCTCTCACTTTCCCCGAGCAGGGAGAATGACGTACATGTAGGAAACTCACAATAACAACTGAAACCAAGGCTTATGCTAACAAATCAGATAACATTCATCCTCTCCAATGCTTGAAAAATATTTTTGAAGCGATCTTGAAAATCTGGAAGCATTACCTTGTCTTGAGATCCAGTAGCAAAATACAAGTATTCCCTTCATTCTGATATAAAATAATAGTTGTTTTTTGATTGATAGGAAGCATAGGGAAGTATAACCTTCTGCTATCTGAGTGTTGGTTGTAAATTCCTCGAGCATGAGAGATTTTGACTCAATTTTTGGCATAGTGTCTCTCTCAGGCTCATACTCCTCAAATTCATAGTCTAAGTCATTCTTAAACATAAAACATTCTTCAAGATTTTCAAACATGATAGTCCTAGCATCTTCATGAAAGAAAGAAATATATGTTCACTGATCTATAAATCTAATTTCAAGACAGTCCTAATTTTCAAAAGTGGAAGAATTTTCACTAACACCTTCTTGACCATGTGAACACGACAAACCTACATTAGCTTGGGTTGTAACATGACTTTTCATGAGTTGATCTATCTCATCTTTAGACAGAGGAGATAGTACTTTTTGTTTTGCTAGAATAGTAATTGTCTTCTTTCCCTCCTAAAGTTTGACAAGGATGTTGAATGTCTTCATTAATTTCAAGAAAAGGAGTATATAAAGTTTCATCAGACTGTTGATTCATTTCATGTGATTACTTTTGACTATCAAAATGAACAATTCCTTCATACTCAAGCAAAGAGGAAGCTACTGTATCAAAGTGACTAGCTTCTTCAAATTGTCCTTGAAACTCAAAACTAAAATATCTGTCATTTGCCACAGAGTCATCCAAAGAAGATTTTTCACTTACTTGAGAAAATATCTCGTCTCATTTTTCATAAAGGGAATCGATTACCTCCTTCTGAAGACTTTGTTCTGATAGGGTGAGAACACTTGGGTCAATAACTTCATTTTCTTCATTCAAGGTGATCTCAACAATAGAGCTCTCCTTCATGGGATCTGGAACAACATACTCTTCATCATCACAATCTGAATCTAGATCTGTAATAGCCAACTTGACCTTATGTTGTGGCCACCAACAACCCCCCTCCTTATGAAGTATTATTGCTAATACTAAATAAGTGGGGACCCTCAAAAAAATTAGTTAGTGTTACATTTTATTTTTTAGATGAAACTTACAACATCATGGACTTAGGAAAATACCTTGAAAAATCTAAAAAACCTAAGTTTCATAATGAAGAAAATTAAATTTACTCCTTAAAGGATATCACATCGTGCAAAGGATGATAGGATACACCTTCTAATGAGTTAAAATGAAAAAAGGTGAGAATGCGACACGAAACCTCATCGCATCGCATATACTTAAGAAACACTCACATTAAAAAACTTTAAAAAATCGCCGATATGTGATATCGCATATCACACATTGCAAAAATCACATGAATTACACAAGGATTATAACGATCAATGATATTGCGATATTGCGACATTGTGATATTGCGATATTGCGATATTGCGACATTGCAATATTGCAAAGTTGCGATATTGCGATGTTGCGATACTGTGACCTTGCGATAAAAAAACAGCACGATGACATTGCAATATTGCGATACTGCGATCTGCGACATTGCAAAGCAAAATCGCGGGACCCCTCCATCGTAGTTGGTTCTGGCTCATTATTCAAGAATTTTTTTTAGCCAAGAGTTGGTCATGTATTTTAATGCGAATTAATGAGTTATTGCCAGTTGTTAATGAAGTAAGGTGTTGTGTTTTTCGAAGAAATAGCTCATGTCAGGTGGCATGTTTTGCTTATCTTCGGCATTTAAAAATTTTCCTGTCATTAGTCTTTTATCATTACTTCCACCTCAATGTAAACTGCAGGAAAGATGGATGAAGCATTATACAGGGTATTATGCAGAAAACTATGAGGAGGGAAGGTAGTGCTCCAATGTACATTTCGGGAGGCACACTTAATCCACTCAAGGAAGAAAAAGAGCCACGGAACTCTTCTGAGGCATCTATCACAGATTTCTCATATATAACCATGGTTGAATGGGTATTGAATGATGCTGATACCAGAAATAGATAGTTTAATTCTCAGGATCAATATCTCACGGAAATACTATTTTTACAAATTTTGGGCTTTATACCGAATGAGAGAAAAAGGTGCAAGAGGAAAAAACCGCATCAGGGAAGCCCGAATCAAGAAACAAAGGCAGTTTCTGATGCGCGATTAGTGCATCACTAAGAAAAATTGTTTGAAAAGGAAGGTCCCTAGTTTCTCAGTCACCTGCGAGCCCCGAAAATTGCAAGAAATCAGTGATAGAAGCAAACTGGAAACATAAGACTGAAGGAAAAGCAGAAGCAGTCCAAGGGTTAACCAAGTTGAAATGGGATTTTTACCAGGCATACGTGGTAATGATACATATTCATTGGATGATTCTCAAGTATATCATCAATTTTACTGAGAAGATAATGCCAGCTCTTGCCGATTCTGTTTGCTTAACTCAACCAAAGGCGGAAGACAGTCAGCTGACTTTACTCAGAAAAATACTGAATGCTTGCGACATTAAGGAGTAGATTTAGAAATAGTTAGTAGATTTAATTTTAGAATAGTTTTTCTTAGAAAGAGGACAGTTATTTAAACTGAATCCTCAATTTCTGTAAATAATTTATTTAGTTAGTAGTATTTAAACCCTTCTCATGCATTTAGAGAAGGGTCTAGAAATTTATCAAAAACTTGTCCTCAGAACATGCACTTTTGCACCCACAGAGGAGGTTTTGGTGAATGAATGGAACAAGGTTTATTTGTTATTTGCATTTGATATCTGCTACTGATGTTGCACTTCTGTACTCTTAGTAGATGTTAAATCAAGGAGAGATAAATCAATTGTCGCTTGAAGCTCATGAGTAGGAATAGTTATAAATGGTACTTTTATCTCTTAACCATTTATGCTTATGCATTAAAGTGATATTCAGTTTTCAGTTGTTTATATATTACAGCATGGATGTCTGAGTTATCATTTAGCACTTTTGTATGGTGATAACTATTTGTTTATGTTTAGTGTATGAATAGCTCATTTATACGATAAGTTTTAACAACTGTTTCATCTAACTTCTTATACGAAGTAGTTCATATTTATCGAATTCCTTTCTTATGATAGCTGAATGATATTTATTACCAGTTATTATTTGAAATCTTTTTAGATCGCATAGAAGAAAGATCACACCCCGAGTTAGCATAAATTTCGATGTTTTTCTGTTTATTAGAATACAATAGCATAGCATTAGATTAGATAGAAGTATTCCATTTAGAATAGAAACACCCATCTTTCTCACACACACACTGAATTGGGAAACTGGTCCCATATCCTTAGTCGGACCCGCTATACCTAACGGATAAGGAGCTGCCAACCAAGGTCCGGACCGGGCGGATATCCCCCTTGTTGTGTTAGACCCCTACACTAGTAGTATAGGGGTCAAACATGTTGTCAATCCGATTTTCGGGGCCTTCAACATATTTGGCGCTAGAAGGAGGGCCTGAACTATGAATGGCAAGTAAATCCAAATAAAAATACCATTCAGAGAGTAAATCTCCCTCACCATATCCTCCGACTTCTCCATTACACTTAAATCCAGAGTTAGAAGTCGCTAAAGCATCATCCACTGCTACAAATCCTGACATTTCAGAACAATCTGTTATTGAACCTCCTGAAGTCGAATCGTTGATTCATAAACTTCAGCGATTTTCCATTTCCCCTCAAATATCTGATAAATCTCAGGGCAGCGTGACTTCGCAGTATAACCCTGCTCATCCCCTGACCAGACTAAAGAGTTAAAAGTTCGGTGTTCGGCCAACTGAACTACCTCTTCCTAAAAGAAAAAGAGCAAGGAAGTCACCTAAAGGGTCCGAAAACAAGATTCTTTCATCAACATCATCCATCTCAACTTCTCCATCACGAAGTCAACCATCTACTCCACCACCCCAGACCATTATCAATCCACCTAGCTGAATCCCTACAACTCCTCAATCATTTGCGATCATAATCACCTCATCTTCTCAACCACAGGGATCATTTACTGTAAATCCCCCTGTTAGCAGTTCATCAATGGCCCAGTCTCCATGGAACAATCCTGGGGAAATCTTAATGCCTGCGCCCTTGATTCAAATACCGGCCCATCCTGAGAAATGGCTACCCAAGTTCAGTCCTGAGGCAAGCATGCTAGAAGAAGAGCACATAAACAACTTTATGCTATCCATCAACCTCAACGGGGTTACTAATGAAGATGTTGTTGTTCGACTGTTTCCTTATACCCTACAAGGAACAACCGGATCGTGGTATTTTTCATTACCCTCTGGATCTATTACCAGTTGGACATCTTCCAAGACCAATTTCTAACCAAGTTTGGTGACGACAGCTCTACGACAACGTTAATCAACGACCTATCCAACCTTAGGGCAGAATCTAGAGAACCAATTAAAGATTTCAATCTACATTTCAATAAAATTCTAAACAAAATTCCTACTGCTTCCCAGCTCAGCGAGGAAGTGCGATGTGAATGGTATATCACTGCATTACCATCTAACATAGCAATCTTTGTGGACAGAGCTAATAAAACAACCCTTGCTAAAAACATGAAAGAAGCCATAGCAGTAGAGAAACGTATAATCGCCTTGGAGAAGAAATCCGTGATAGAAGAATGGAAGTACAAGAAGGTCACCTTCAAAGAAGAGTCCAAGAAGAAACAAGCAAAAGATCCATTCGATTTGGAGGGATTGCAAAAAGTTCTTAAGACCATGTCTAATGAAATAATGAAATGGTCGACATAAAAAAGCAATTAGCAGAAAATTCTTCAAAAAGGCCCTACAGAGCTTTTAAAAGAGGCCCATCAATGGATTCAAGGCCACCCAATGCTATAACAAGTGCTAAATTCAAGGAAGAGGAAGAGGAAATTGCCACTGAAGGGCAAACCGATGATGAAGAAGTTGTAGAATTACAAGGAATGTGGGATTTCATCCCAGTTAACACACGAAGTAGAAATCAGCTTGATCCTCCCCAAACTACCCAAAAACCAAAGAGCACAAGCTCTGCAACAAAGGATAAAGTTGCAACAAAGAAAACGACATCTAAAGTGACTCAAACTAGCCCAGTCCAAACAGATTCACCTACTCCATCTAAAACGCTAATCGTTTGGGATGAAATGGAGTACAATATCATAGAAGACATGAAAAATACTAGGGAAAATATCACTCTGTACGAATTGAGCAAGCTAAAGCATCAACAAAAGATAATGATGAAAGAATTACATGATGTGCCAGTTGCACCTTTCCCTGCAGCTGCAATTTCTCAAGCTTCTCAGAACATGGGAAGACCTCCAAGTAATACGACTAATAATATTGATCCAAACAACATCGCTTTAATTGGAGGTAGATCGAGATCTCATACTCCCTCTTTTCTCCTTACTTATGAAATTTTTAACAAAAATGTACATAATTGTTTAGTGGATTCAGGTGCTTCATCGAATATTTTATCGAAGTCCATATGCACCAAATTAAACGTTCAACCATAGAAATCCGTTGTTTTCATAGTTCAGCTGGATCGGTCTCAAGTCGAAGTCATCGGCGAACTAAATCAAGTAACCATAAGGCTATCATCCAACCCGAAGGTATGTCAAGTGATTGATATTTTAGTGGCTGATATCCCTGAATTTTATGGCTTAATTCTTAGCAGGGATTGGTCAGAAAAATTGCATGGATACTTCTCAACTGACCGGTCGCATATGTGGATGCCTTACAATGGTAAGCTAAATCAAATAAAAGTTGAATGAGAATTACATCAGAAGTACATAGTAACGGAGTTAGAAAGGGAAAATGAACCAGTAGCATATAACAGTAGCATAATTGGCAATTATTCAGTAGATTCTTTTCTCAGCAATTTTAATGCTCATACGTCCCCATATTTAGAACATTTCGTCTTGTCCCAAGTCGAAATTTTTTCTCAAATAGATATTTCAAAATGTATCAATTTTTTAGATAAACCTGTAAATAAATATTTGTTTTGGAAATTATTTTTGATGGTTCCAAATCTAACGAAGGAGCAGGAGCAGGATGCGTGCTAATTAGTCTAGAAGGAGACAAAATAATGCTAACATGCAGGCTCGAATTTGATTGTACCAACAATACAACAAAATATGAAGCTTTAGTTCAAGGGCTGTACAAAGCAATCGGGCTAGACATAAAGTATCTCCAAGTATTCGGAGAATCTGAAATTGTAGTCAAACAGGTACGTAATACTATACATTTCCTGTCAAGTCATTTAAAACACTATCAATCTTTAGTTCAAGATCTGACTGAGCATTTTACAGCATTCAATATTTCATCAATTCCTAGACTCCAGAATGCAAGCGCTGACCTTTTAGCTAACGTAGCTTCTAAGCTCATTCCTTTAGAAGATTTTAGTCCAGATAGATTCTCAATAGAATTAATATTTAGACCTTCTATTCCTGACAAGATCACAAATTGGATAATATTCAATGACGATCCTGATATCGTAAATTTCCTTACTTCTAAAGGATCCTACTCCAACCAAATAATCGACAAGATCATCATGATCGGCAATTACAGCAAGATAGCATTCACAATGCTATACATAAATCAATGGTCAAGTTAGAAGACTTGTACGATTTGAAAGATTAGTTTAAAAGGTCTACCAATTCAAAGCTCCAAAGTTTGACCTTGAATTACGAATTGGTAAACCTAGGAACCGATGCCAAACCCAAAAACATAAATCTAGGCCTTGGCCTAGCCCCTGAAGAAAAGCTAGCATATATTCGTCTTTTGAGACAATACAAAAACGTTTTTTCTTGGAATTATGATGAACTTAAAATATACAACACTTCTATCATCCAACATACTATTCCGATGATCGATAACGAAAAACCTGTCCAACAAAAATTGAGAAAGATTCATCCCAACTTAGAAAATCAGATAAAAACCGAACTCAATAAGTTGTTGAAAGCCAAGATAATTTTTCCCGTCAGACATTCTAAATGGGTCTCCAACATGGTGCCTGTTAGAAAGAAAAACGAAGATACTAGGATTTGTATTGACTTTCGCAATCTTAACAAAGCCTGTCAAAAGGACAACTTTCCCTTACCACCTATGGAGCAGATATTGCAGGCAGTGGCAAGCTCAAAATTAATGTCTTTCTTGGATGGATTTTCAGGATACAATCAAGTTCTGGTAAATCATGATGATCAATTGAAGACCACATTCAAAACTAAATGGGGCACATATGCATATCGAAAGATTCCATTTGTTTTGATTAATGCTGGTGCCACATTCCAGAGAGCCATGGACATTGCATTTAAAGGTTTAGTCAATAAATCTGTAGTAATTTATTTGGATGATATAACCGTGTACTCCAAGAAACGAGGCGACCATCTCAAAGACTTGAAGAAAATATTCCAACGATGTTTAAGGTACGGAATTTCACTTAACCCAAAGAAATATTTTTTCGCATTAAGTGAAGGGAAACTTATAGGATTCATAGTGTCAAAATCTGGTATCCACATCGACTCTGACAGAATCAAAGAAATTTCTAAAATATCCCTACCTCATAACAATAAAGCCATGCAATATTTCCTTGGTCAAATCAATTTTGTAAAGAGATTTGTTCCAGATTTTTCATGAATCGTATCTCGTTTACAAACCATGATAAAAAAGAACTTTATTTTTAAATGGGGCCAAGATGAACATGAAGCGTTTAACCTGATCAAACAGGCTATTATTAATGCTCCATCTTTAGCAACTCTGAATTTTTCAGAGCCTTTTATTTTATACACATTTGCCTCAGATAAGTCATATGCTGCGATACTCACTCAAAAGAATCAAGAAAAGGCGGAAGCACCAATTGCTTTTTTCAGTTCAAATCTACAAGGTGCTGAATTAAATTACTCAGATGTGGAGAAACAGGCTTATGTTGTTTTCAAAACGATCAAATACTTCAAACCTTTTCTACTCAAAACCCACACCAAAATTATAGTATCGTTTCCAGCGGTAAGGAATCTTCTAGTACAAAAGGATGTGGGTGAGAATAGGGCAAATTGGGTAGTTGCCTTACAAGAATATGACATAGAAATTAAACCAACAAACATTGTAAGAGGTCAAGGCTTTTGTAAGATGCTGGTTGGAGCGTCGCAAATTTCTGAAATCCCATCTGTAGAGGTACAAGTGTGCGAGGTAAGCCTAAACGATGAGCAGTCATTGTATGCTGATATTATTTATTATCTTAAGAATGGATATGCTCCTTCATACCTCAATTACACTAATAAAAGAGCTCTAAGATTAAAAGCCAAACAATATTAGCTCATAAATGATATTCTTTTTAGAATGAATTACGATTCTGTTCTCCTTAGATGTCTTGAGAAATCTGAAGCTGATAAAGTTTTGCAGGAACTCCATGATGGGCCAGCAGGCAGACACTACGTTGGAGATGCTACTGCACATAAAATATTGCATGCATGATATTACTGGCCCACGTTATTCAAAGACTCACACAATTATGTGAGGAAATGTCAAGTCTGCGAAAACACTGCTGGGAGATAGAAGAAGCCATCCTTACCACTACAACCAGTTAACATCGACCAACCTTTCAGTCAGTGGGGATTGGACATAATAGGTGAGATCATTCCTCACTCTTCCAAGTAGCATAGATATATCCTTACAGCAGCATATTATTTTACTAAGTGGGTAGAAGCAGTTCCACTCAAGACGGCTAAAGCTAAAAATATCATTGATTTCATAGATCAATTTATAATAACCAGATTTGGATTACCTTCCACTTTAATGTTCGATAATGCATCATACTTTTCTGGAAATGCAATGGCTGAATTTGCACTTAAAAGAGGATTCAAACTTAAATATTCGGCCAATTATTATCCACAGGGCAATGGATTAGCCGAGTCTACAAACAAAAACCTAATCAGGATTATCAAAAGAACAATAGACCAAAATCATAAAAATTGGCATAAATCCTTAATATACGCTTTATGGGCAGACCGAATAACGAGAAAACCTTCCATCGGCTCTTCTCCCTTTAATTTAGTTTATGGGAGAGAAGTAGTTCTTCCGACTCATTTAGCAATTCCTTCTTTGTCTCTAGTTCAATACATTGATAAAGTACCAACTTTCTCATTACAATTAAGGAAAATGGAAAAAATCAAATTAGAAGAACAACGAGAACAAGGTAAGTAAACGCATGCTCATCATCAGGCACTAGTAAAATTCTCTTTTGATTCAAATATAATGACCAGAAAAGATTTTCAGGTGGGAGATTTAGTTTTAAAATGGGACAAGGCACACGAAGAAAAGGGGAAACATAGAAAATTTCAAAGAATGTGGCTTGGTCCTTTTCAAATTGTAGAAGTCTTAGGTCCATCGACATTTGTGTTACAGGATTCAGCAGGTAAAAGAGACTTTTTGCCTGTCAATGGACAAATTCTTAAGAAGTATAAATTGTAAACAAATTCAATTAAATTGAGTTGAATTATAAAGGTGCATTCTCGGTCGAAACTGACACCCAAATTCTAAATGTATAGGAGGTAAATTGAGTCGATTTTCCTCAACTGAGTCAATTAAGTGAGTCAATTCTCTTCAATTGAGTCATTATCATTTGAACTTGTCATCGTAAACTTTGGGTGCAATTTTGGTGGTATCTGACACCCTCATCCTAGTACAAAATCCAAGAGAGCATGAGTTCAACCATTCCATTGATAAACTAAATCAGGCACACAATTTCAAGAATTCAAATGAGTGAGATCTTCAAATCTCATAGATGTTACAAGAAAGCATCAAGAAAAATCAAGAAAGCAAGTGATCTAGTACAAGCAAGCATGTCAAAAGTCATAATGGGTAAAGGAGGAAAATGTCTTCAAAGTGTAGAACTGGAGATTAAAGATTTGCAATATTGCAATCATGAGTTATAGAACAAATTTGAAATACTGGAATGGAAGTTGAAGCAAAGTCAAACCTCAATCAATCAAATTACCAGTGCAGTAGAAGTAGCAAAAGAATTTCAAATTGAGCTCGAAGTGAAAGAAAAACTCATTCATGCACTTCAAATTAAGTTAAGTGAAAAGCAACATATACTAGATGCATAATGTGTAGAGAAGACAGATGCAATTTGTGACACAGAAGACCTCATCGCAACAGCAAATGAAAGTTGTGATACAAGTTATCTTATTCAGCATATTAATGAAAGTTGCTACACAGATGATCTAATCAAGCAAGTTGATATAAGTTGTGACACAAGTGATCTTAACCAGCCAGTTATACTACTTAATGATGCAACAAGTAGTACCAAAGACCAAATTGATTAGTTTGATGTAGCATGTCAAGCCAATGAACCGTTAACGATTGATGCTCGTTGTGACACAAAATTTTTAATAAATCAAGGGCAGGATGTTAGCAGCATCAGCAAGTATGAAGAACAATAGCAGGATAGTCTTTCAAGAAAGTGATCAAACCTTGGGAAGAAATCTCCTTCAACAAAGATTGACATGGCATAGGATACAACAAAGAAAACACTTTGTTTGTTCCATATTTCTCAAAATTGAACTGATCAGAATATGGTTAAGTGTAACCATTGTAAGCGAAATGGCCATATGGAGAGTAAATTCTTTGACCTCCATCCTTGTCACCAATATGGTAGGAACAATCATTCATTTGAAATATGCTGCAAGATAAATCAACCACCCAGAGTGAAGATTAATTACGCATGGATTGATCCTTGGAAGTGGTCATCTATAGTCAAATAGTTGTCTATGTGTTACCGAAGGATTCAGTCCCACATGAAGACCAATTCTATAGTAAAATGAAGAAACTCCCCTACACCTGAAGGGGGGAGTTCAGAAATCAAGTGCAAATAATTGTCTCTCCTTTAGCTGACAAAGGGGGGAAATGATAATGGAATTGAAGGTGGTTGTGAGACTGAAAGTCTCGACAACATCAACAAAAGCAGCCAGTCAGAAGTTTGATCTTGAAATCAACCAGTGGGAATCATCAACAAATCAACCAGTTGGCATTGTCAAATTAGCTAGTGGGAAGTCAACATTGAAGCAGCTAGTGGGTGGTCAACATCAAAGTAGCCAGTGGGCGTTCTCAACATTTTTTCAGTCGAAAAGAAAATTCGCTAGTGGCCATCATCAACATTTTGTTAGCAGACAAAGAATGTTGATCAAAAGAAAAGGACAGATAGATCTTTTTGCATCTTGGCACATGATGGGGTTGTCAAGAAAAATCTACAGACGAATCAAACTTACAATTGATTCATGTTCTCTTCAGATTGGAGTTTTTTAGCATCCAACTTTGGCGGTTTTTTAGGTAGTGTTTTTGAGGATCAACAGTTTCAACATGATAACTTGGAAGATGGTTCTTGGTTCTTATTTTGGACTTATCATTGAGAGGGCGAATGTTAGCCTCACTCTCATGAGTTAAAAAAAAATAAAAGTCCAAAATAGTTAAAATTAATTAAATTCAAAAAATTTGGATTTAATCCTACCTTTCTATATTAAGTTTGTTCCTCATAGATAGGAGTCAGTTTAGGTCTAGTTGGTTGAGAGATTCTCTCCAACTAGTTAGGATCCTAGATTAGTGTTTGGTTGAGAGATTTTCTCAACCATAGTGTCAAAGATAGATGCACTATCTTGGTACAAATTATCCTCATGTATTTATTTGTATCATAAACATTATTTTAATAATGAGAATGGGAGGAACACATTATCGTTGAGACCTTTTCTGCCATTTCTATGTCTCTAGTATTTTTTTATGTGTGTTAATTTTGTTTAATATTCTACATGCATGTGAGGACATTTTTTCATGAATGGATGAACATATAATGCATGCAAGGAGATTTTTTTGGGAACATATGAACATGCAAAGCATGCTAAAGTACAAGCGAAGGAGTGACGTGCACATGCAACATCAAGCGAACACCAATACCATTGAAGACTCCACACACCTTGCCATGTGGAGGTGAAGCTATGATACAACAAGAGTACATCCATCACTCGATAGCAATACAGCTTGACATGGACACCACCAGCAGCATGAACATACTAGCACTGTCATGTCGAGTCATGTCATGAGTCATCTCAGCCACATCACTATTGTGGGCCATATTGTTGTAAATCAATGTAATGTAACGAGGAAGTCCAAGAGACCCACATGTAATATGAAGAGTCATGTAAAGTTGAAGAGTGAAACAATCATGAGGGAAGGTGGACAGTCACAAGGGCCAGCCTACCCTTGGTTATAAATACCCCATATTTGTACATGCAAAGGACTTTTTCACCTTGGCTCATCCCACATAGCCTTGAGAGTCTATAGTCTTTTCTTTGAAGAGTGAGCAGTGGCTCCAACACCCCAATTATGGTGTTAGTGATGTATGGTGTATCGATGTGTCTTGTAACTTTCACTTAATTCAAAATCCTGATAACAGGCCAGCACGTTTTCACACATGTATTGTAATTGTTTGTAAGACTAATCTTGGAACACTTGTAATGCATGTTTCTTTAACCTATTTAAAACAATTCAACTATTTCGGTTTCTCTAATACATATGTCTATGAAAATTTGTTGTATAATTTGTTAATGTTGTCTTGCCCACGTGGGCTGCCTCACTAGACATCAAACAAAACCTTTCCCATAAACTTGTTGTAATGATAGTCGAACTAGCACGGACTACTCTATTGACTGTTGTACGTACTATCCCTTCCTATGTGTTTGTGACTTCCGCATCCATGTGGACCACTCCCTGGAAGTTGCGCATGTCCTTTTGTGTTGTGTGTCTCTGAAAAAGTTGAGACTCTTTCGTTTTGACTAGAGACTCACTTCCACCCTCCCCCTCTACGATGAAAGAACCTTGACACAAGTAACACTAGCACTCACCAAGCACATGAACCTCGTTGTTTGAACACAAAGCAAACCACTCTCATGTGCTGACACGAAGGAGATAAGGAAAAGCTTTAATATAATGGCAACCGAGCCATCATACCAGATGGGACTCCACCAAATAGTGTGAAGTCTAGTTGGGACTTCATACCAAGAAGATCCCCTGAATGTTGGCGGGTCCAGCACCATCAACAGTTCTGGTGTTAGGAGGAGGGCCACCATTTTCTTATGGTTGAATCTCCTCTCACCCCCACTTATCAATCATTTGGCTAGGCAGTAACTCACACTCCCTTTCACCTATGAATGACTCTGAAGTTGGTTACTCCTCACCCCCATATGTGAACATGAAATTTCATATCAGCACCTCCACTCCGGTTGCGCCATCACCTATCAGTTCGTGAAATCAGTGGACTAATCCCAGGAATACAAGATCTTCCATACACATCAAGAAAGCCAAAAACCACTCTCATAGGAGTTGTATTATCATCAGTGGTAGAATTATTTCTTTCCACACTCGAAGTTTTGTCAGAATCTATTGAGAATAGAGATGAACCTCTAGTCTTCCAGCAGGGAGAATGAGACACCCTCATGATCTTGGACTCAGATTCTGGTATAGGAGCTAGAAGGGAAGGCAGTGGAGGAGGCGAGGGTAGAGACAAGCCAATAGACCCAGAGCCGGAACCGTTAGATTCAGAAGAAGAGGAGGTGGATGAAGAAGAAAAAGACATGGCTAACCAAAACTTGGAATGAATGAATTAGGGACCATTGGGTCTCCTAGGTGCTTTGCATTGGAAGCCAAAGCAGTCGAAGAGAATACTCACAAAGTTTGACCCTAATACCACAGTGAAGGCAAAATATCACTTGGAGAACTTCTACCTATAGTTGTAGCCACTTGAGGTATGGTACGATAATGTTGCATGTAGAATGTTCCCATGTACCTTGGATGGTCACACACTAGTATGGTATCATAGCCTTCTTGTCAACTCCATCCATAACTAGGGTATGTTCAAACACATGTTTCTAGAAATGTTTCTTGATAACAATACCTCGACCATGTTGCTCAAAGAGTTGGGAAGCTGGAAGATGGAGGGGAAAGAAAATGTAAAAGATTTCAATTAGAGGTTTCTGCGCATATTGAACAATTTTGCAGTGGACACTCCATCACTATCGTCTACTACACATCTGCATTGCCAACTAGCGTTGCACAGCTTCTCAAGAGAGCTACGAAATCAACATTATTAGAACACTGCGAAGAGGAAATCATTGTAGAGAAGCACCTGTGCGCGATTGGAGTTATCAAGGATGATGAACCAGTGAAGGACTCTAGAGATGCAAGAAAGAAGCCCTAGGCTGTGGCGAGCAAGGGTAAAGAAAAGGAAACAAGTGATATTTAAACCCTTACTCATCTTGCCAAGAACTTGAAAACAAAAGTGTCTAAGATCAAACAACAAAAAGTTGACACATCTGTGAGCAATTGACCACCCAGACAAATACAAGGAAGCATGTCATCATGAAGCAATTTCATCTTGGCTAAAATTGTGTATAGATCTAGCTCAGTGTTTCAGGTCAAACAGTGTGTGAACAACGAATTTTGCTCATTTCATGAAGATAAGCACCCGTAAGGGTCTTGTTCGAAATGGAAACAAGTTGCAGTATGTGACCAGATGCCAAACATGATGAGTAGTATGCAAGGACAGCCAGGAGACACAGATGATTATGAAGATGTTGCACCTGATGAGACATCAAGAACTGGGCAGGTGGCCAACATGTATCAGTGCTCATAAGCAGTGTAGAAGACAAACACTGAGAAGCAGCCCCAAAAGAAAAATGGTCGTTACAATCTTAGAACTCAAGGGGGTCCCCCTACACTTGGGGGGCTGAAATAAAGGCTTGAACTGCTGAGGAAGGTTGATCAACCAACTATCCAAAAGCATAAAAAACAAAGCAAACTCAGGAAGATAACGACTAACAAGAGTATGTCCATCAGCAACAAACTGCAAAATACTCCACCGGACAACACGAACACCAGTCTCACCCTGGACATCTCGACGATTCTACCCACTCTAAATTACAACATTATGGAAGACATGAAGAAAACTCGTGAAAAGATCAATTTGTTAAAGTTTGCTAAGATTCAAAGTCATTAGGACATCTTGTTGCATGCGTTGGGGTAAACATGTATGGACAATGCAGCCTCTACCAACAAGGGAGAAAGTACACCTCTCGGATCACTCTCAACTATGCTAAACACACTCCAGATGGAAGAAGAAAACTCTATTTGCCCTCCATTCCTACTTTCATGTGAAACCTTTAATTTTAATGTTCATAACTATTTGGTTGATTCTAGCGTGGCAGCCAATGTCATGCCACTCTCCATTGCCAAAAAGATCAATGTGCAATGGAGTAAGACATCCATGCAGATCATCCAACTAGATCGAACGTCCATACTAGCCATTGTTTAACCTTAGGATGTGATCATCTCACTATCTCATGACAATCAAGCTCACCATTGCATAAACATTGACAATTGTTGTTGTGGACATACCAGAAGCGTATGGCTTACTACTCAGCAGAGACTGATCTAGCAAGCTGAACGGATACTTTTCTACAGATTGGTCACTCTTGTGGCTTCCGTACAAGAGAAAAAGTAATCAAATCTAGGTGTTATCTGAGAGATACATGAGGCACAATGTCACTCCCATCAATGGCGAGAACAAACCGTTGGCCTTTGCAGAGCTCATGTTCGGAAACTGCCTCTTGGAAACAATGTTGGGGTGTTAGCCCGCATAGCCATCTCTGAACCCACGAGACACGCAATTGGGTATCCTTCCTTTCCCAACTGATGGAAATGAACCTGTACAGTACATTCTAACATTAGTAGAAGTAGCAGTAGCGACAAAAATATTAGTAGTAGAAGTGCATCAAATGATCCATGTACAGATGAGTTGTGGACCATGTACTTCGACATATCAAATACATAGGATCGCTCTGGAGCCGAGTGTGTCTTGATTGACCCAAAAAATAGGAAACATTTGATTTCAAGCCGCTTGGATTTCGAGTGCACAAACAACATTGTTGAATACAAAGCACTCGTTTTGGCCTTGTAAAAATCCATTAGCCTCAATGTGGTCACACTCAAAGTGGTAGGTGATTCAGAAATAGTGGTACGACATGTACATAACACCATATAGTGTTTATCACCTCGTCTCAAAAGTTACTAGCAAGAGGTATGGTGATTGATCTCTAACTTCCAAGCATTTAATATTATTGTTGTACAAAGAATGCATAATTAAGCTACAAATGCCTTGTAAAACACAGCTTCTATAATGTCACCACTTAGGGATAGATTTACTATTGAAATTTTGTATAGGCCTTCTATCCCAGATAACATAACTAATTTACATGTGTTTGACGATGATCAACAAATATTGCATTTCGTGGCCAATGTTGATATCTTCAAGGATGCAATGATTGACGAAGATGAGCATGAGAAGTCTCTACAAGCTGAGGTTGGTGATAATAAAGGCAGCCTCATCCCCAAAGGTGTAGTGTCTTTTTAAAAGATCTATGACTTGCAAGGTCGCTTTCAAGGGCCAAGGAACAACAAAACCCACAACTCTACCATGATGCGCAAAATTATTAACTTGGGAATAGAAAAATATCTGAAGTTCTTCAATCTTGATACATGTTGCATGCAGTAGGAGTGGAAATCCTATGTCCTCTTGTTCAAATAGTATCAGGATGTGTTTGCGTGGACATATGTGATATGAAAACTTAAAACATGTGAATAATCCAACATATCATTCCGATCAAATAAGGGGTCAAGCCAAATAAACATAAGATGACGAAAGTACATTTGTCACTTGAACCCCTCATATAGAAAGAGATCACCAAGCTATTGGATGCATGGATCATATACAGAGTTTGTTCTTCCACATGGGTCTCAAACCTTATTCCTGTACGTAAGAAGTCTGGGGAAATCCACTTGTGTGTCTATTTTCGGAACTTGAATCCTGCATCGGATAAACAAAATTACCCTGTACCATCTATGGAGCAAATTTGCAAACAATATCTGGAGCACAAATGTTTCCCTTACTTGATGGGTTTTCAAGATATAATTAGGTCCTGGTAGCAGAATCTTATCAACTCAAAACTACCTTCCATACCAAGTGGGGTATGGTCACATACAAATGAATGTCGTTTGGGCTTGTGAATGCAGGCGCAATATTTTAGTGTGCCATGGACATCGCCTTCTGTGGAATCATCAGACAGAGCATAGTGGTGTACCTCAATTATGTGACTATGTTTTGAAGAAAATGGGAAGACCACATATGCCATGTGAAGAATTTTTTTTGAGCGATGTCGGAAATATGAGATTTTCTTGTATACCAGAAAGATCATATTTGCAGTGTTTTAGGGGAACCTCCTTGGGCACATCATTGCCAGAAGTAGGATCAAGGTTGATCTGGACTAGGTCCAAACTATTACACATATCCCTCACTCAACCAATAAGAAAGCCATGCAGTCCTTCTTGGGAAAGATAAAATTCCTCTAGAAGTTCATCTCAAACTATGCGCAGATAGTAAAACCAATACAATACATGATCAAGAAGGATGCAATCTATAGCTGAGGCAAGAGGGAAAATGACACATCCACCTAAATCAAGTAGGCTATTGCAGAAGCACCTGCCTCCATAGCCCAGATTTAAACAAAGACTTCCTACTATACACCTTCACCTCCAACAACTCACTTGTTGTAATACTCACTCAGAAGGATGAGATGAACAATGAATGTCCCATATCCTTCATGAGTGCAAGCATGAAAGGACCCGAACTCAACTACCCTACCATTGAAAAACAAGCTTATGCAGTATACAAGGTAATGAAACACTTTAGAACCTACTTGCTAAAGAACCAACCTCACCCAGCAGTCCACTCACTACTTTTACAACAAGAGGTAGGTGAATGACATGCGAACTGGATGACAGGCTTGCAAGAGTATGATATTAGCATCAAGCTAGCTCACATTGTCAAGAGTTATGGTCTCTGCAAACTCATAGCTGGGGTATTACACGCACAAGAGGAAGAAGAAGAGCTCATCGGTTGGGAGCAGTAAATCGAAATGTATGTTGTAGTGCGAGCACCACCCACTGCATGCAGAAACTCTTGGTACAAATATGTGTGTTAGTATCTTGAGCATGGCACCATACCCTCTCACTTCTCCATGAGATAGAAGAGAATTGTGCCTTAAATATTTATCCTATCAATTGGTGCACGTAGTGCTTTACAGAAAGCATAATAACGAAATCTTGCTCAAGTGCTTGGAGGCACATGAATCAGAGAAGTGTTACACATTATTTTGTCACGCCTATTGTATTTCCTTGTGACATACCCTGAAGTTCCCAAGACATAACCATTATATAGAATACTCATCCATGTATACAACTCAGATCCCTCCTAATAATTTGATTGGAAAATTCCTTGAGCTTTCCCTAGAGAAATAGATCTTAAAACCCTAAAATGAGAGTCATTTCTCTTATGAGGCTTAAACAAGCGATGGTCGCTTATTGAACTGTACTTGACTAGTGATGGCATCACTTTATTCCCTTGTATACTCGTGATGATCCCAAAAAGTTAATTTTCCCAAAGAGGATGAGAAGCTTTGTGATCTAGAAGCTTCTAGAGCGATGAGCTGGAGGTTGTTTCGCATAGATGAGGTCAAATCCTCTTAAATTTGCCTCTTTGTGTTATCCCCTACGAGTTACCTCTTTGAGATGAGGGCCTAATCCTATATTTAGAGAGGTATTAACTCCCTTTCCCATCCGATAAATTCATCCTCTCCCATTCCCAAATGGTTGTTCTACTTCTATTTCCACTCTTATGCTAAGATTTTGCCTAGAGGCTATTCATTTGACTTGGAGAAGGAGTGCTTGGAGAGTTCTTAGCTTGGACTTGGATTACCACTCAAGGAGAGCGTTCCAACATAAAGGATTTAGTTTTAAGCTTCCCTTTATTTCCTAATAATATACAACTACTGTTTCATCTTCCCAAACCTTTATCCATAGGAAGCTGAGTCTGTCGCCTTGTAAATGTGATACACCGAACACAACATTAAGGGAGATTTCATGCACATATGTCAAGTACTTGGTAAATTTATTTACTAAGGTGTATATTTTTTTTCACGGTTAATTGGAACTCCTTTTTCCTAGAGATACTTGAGTGGTCATTTCGATCTTTTTTGACTCCTTAAATTTGAAAATATCATCAAGCACTTGTCCTTTCAAGCTCGTTAAACCATTGAAAGCGACTAGAATCACCTTTTCATCCTTTTCTTGACTCTTAAAATATGAAAACGAAATTACTTTTTTTTCCAAAAATAAACTTCCCATGATAAACATGTCGAACCCAAGCAGTTGCTTCTTGGACCAATATTGAGTAATTCCCTCTTAATTTAAAGATTGTTAATAAAACCATCAACAAATCTCCTTTCCTTTTCTTCTCTTGAGAGGAAGTCATCGTGGCTGATGTTAGCCTCCTGCTGCAGCAGGTTACTCATATTTCATGATGGACATTTTTATAGGCCAAATATGTCATACTTTGCATGTTGCAATGCTCCATATTTTCTAGCAATCACCAAAGAAAGAGGCCATGAAAGAACGCTACTCAAAGTTCATCTGCTGCATTCCAATTTTGAAGAGTTATTTCATTTTTGTACAATTTTCCGCTGAAGGGGAGTCCAAACAGCTTAATCTTGGTCTCCCTAGGTTTCAATTTCCTGTTTTAGAATATAGAGAATGAATAATCTGTCCAAACAACTTAATCTTGGCATATTCTTAGATAGGTAGAGAATCAAAGCAGCCCAACTGCTTAATCTGGGCCCTTGGAGGAAATAAGTGTAGATGTAGATAGGAAGACATGAAAAGAAAAAGTTGAAAAGCTGGGGTTGCAAGTCCAAGTGCACCCAAGCCAAAAAGAAGAAAAAATGTTAGGTAAGTAGGCTGGGTAGGTAATCTTGAGGTTGTAGAATGTTGATTTGTGATTAATTCCACATTTTCAAGTGTTACACTCATACAGATCACAGTCAGCAGGCAGCTCCCATTTGAAGGACTTCAAGCGAGGCATACTAACTTCCCCTTCTTCTTATTCCCTAAATCACTTACTAACTTCCCCAAAAGAGGTCAAGATCTGCTTGATATCTCTTAGTTCATCATTCTCCATATCATTTGTCTTGGTAAATATCTGCTTTACTCAAGGAGGCTCCATATTTTCTTCACCTAAGTTCTATCTCCCCTTTGAAGCCTAAGGTCTCTAAGACCTAGCGCTCTTCTTGTCATTTTCATATTGACCACTGACATTATTATTTAACTCCCTATCTATTTTCCCTTCCCCCTATTCAAGCTATGATAATAAATCCCCTAGGTAAATATCCCCTCCCCCTGGTTGAAATATAACCATAAGTATCTTCTTGGGAATTACTAATTCACCTGGACTTTAGTAAGAGCCCTCATCTCCACATAATTCCCCTTCCCTAGTGTTTGGACTCCTTCCAAAACACAAAAACCCCTCTCCACATGCATTAACCAACACCCCCGTGCATTTCTTTGGAATTTATTAATATCTGATTTATAAATAAACCAAGCGCCGAAACAATTAACCCGAAAACCTAAAGTTCCAACCCACCCGCGCCGTGAAATATTAAAGGTTTAACATGCGCGATGTTCTACTAAACCCCGCGCACCTTCTCTTCCCGTACATCGTCAGATCGCCTCCCCCATATTTGACGGCTATTAGGCATATCGAGCGCCCTTTTGTATGGGTACGTTAGCACCCGATGTCCGACGGTTTTACCGTCGTTCACCGGGACAGTTGGCGCCTTCCCATTGCATCGGGCCACCCCTGACAGAAACTGCCTCCGTACCAATGGCGGTCCGATGAACCCCAAAACCGCCCTTCCCCTCACATGATAGGAGCGTCACGTCATCCCGCCACGTCGGCTCCACCTTGCCCCTTCCTACCTGTGCCTGGCCCACGTCACCTGCCACCATGTCCCACCACGTCATCACCCTGCTGTACTGCCGCGTCACCCTGCTAACATCACATCCGTACCAAAGGACCCCACTGCTGATGTCATCCGTCGTACCGCTGACATCATGCTGATGTCAGCAGCCAAAAAACGGAAAAACATGGAAGCGCGAAAGTCAAGCTTCGGAGCTCCGGAATGAAAAACAGAGGCAGTTTTCGATGCGCGATTAGGCCATATTGGAGAATCTTTAGGGAATATTTTGATTACTCGACCCTTTCTGCACCGAAAATGGCAGAAAAATCCCAATTTTTCTAAATTAAACGTATATGAAAACAGAGAGAGACCAGGTTCAAAGGTTAAAGAGTATCAGAGCAGATATGAAGATAAAAAGCATGTCAAAGAGTATCACTGTAGCGGAAAAGTGTATCAGAGGAGATTTTCTCAGGGCTCAAGGAAAATCCAGCATTAAAAGGAAAGCCCTGAAAGTCAAGAAGCAGTTGAGGAAGCATTGAAAGCTCACCAGCACAAATGACTGCACATTAAACTCACAGGAGATCACTGGACCAAAACTCAATGCACAATTATTACAGAATCACTGCACCAAGCCATAGAGGACATCACATTAACTCAATTTTGATCCAGCTGCCACTGGCGTAGCCCAAAGAAGATGTACTTACAGTTAATTCCAGCATAAGTTAAGTTTAGAAAGATTTTTCCCGCAGACCTGTTTAGGTCGGTTGTAATAAATAACTTTAGATATTTTTCCTATATATACAACCTTGAAAAATGGAGTATGGGTTGGTTGGTTGTTTGATCTTTGTTAGTTCGATATTTTTCTCGAGCAGAGGCTCGCACTGTAAATGTGATACTTTCTATAATCAAAGACTGTTGAAAGCATGTATTCTAAAACTGTTTGTTGTGTTTAACTGGTCGAGGAGTGACTATGGAATTACTGTGCTTCTACACAGTTCAATAAGTGTTTCTTTAACTCTGTTTAGTTTTTATGTTTGTGTTATCATCAATCCACCATCTAAATTGCAGAAAAGAAGAATAGTTTAGGATTTGCTTGGCTACACCTTAGGCTCAATTTCTGCAATTTCTTCATGTTTTCATCAGGAATAGTTATGAACATGCATACTTAAATGATCTTGTTTACGTTGTTTCTTCCACATATGAATGCTAGTTAAGGAATTCTTAACTGCTTCTAGATAACCATTCATTCACCTATTTCCATGTTAGTTAATGAAAGATTCTTGATTTCCTTTCATCTCTGACTTTCATCCCATCTTTTCTGCAAATTGGTATTGTTTCATGTATAGATATCCCGCTCCATAATATTCTTGTGGCCAAGAAAACACAACAACAAGCCCTAATCCATGACTCCATGCCCAATGGTTTGAAACTTATCACACTTTCCCTTGCCTCTCTGCTTGGAATTATCTTCCTCACATTCATCTTCCACCCAAACAAAAAATCAAAACCCCTGAACCCAATAACTAGCCTAAAATCATCATCAACAAAGCTAAATCATTAAGAGAGAGCCCTCTCTGATTGTAGGTGGGATAGAACCTGCAATCCAAAGATTGGTTTTTGGTTACCTTGGACGTATCCCTTTAGGAGCTTAGGGACAACCTGAGTGATAACATAATGGCGACTCCGCTGGGGAACTCCTCAGATAATCTCACAAAACCAATTTGAAGCTCCACAGAGGAAGAAACCAACCTTAAAAGGTTCAGTCGACCTATGTTCTTAGAAAATTTACGAAAAAACAAGTTAGAAGCTGGCTCCCAAGAAGCATTCTCGCTACACAAGATCAAATCCAGATCCGAATCCCCCTGCTATTTTTAAAAATCCCAACATAATCCCTAAAATCCGTAGAAATCAAGAGCAGCAAGAAGATTTGACTGCTTCTATTCTCGAAACAGTTCAACCTAGTAGTTTTACAACCCCTGTCAAAGTTTTGTTCCGTTCAAACCCTTCTTCCCCTTGTTCATCATCCACTTCTCTAGGCACTTCTTCCACACCTCTGTTCACTACAAATACTACATCGATTGCTCCTATTATCCCAGTCACTCCTGTCGTTCCCCTTATCCTCGTTGTTCCACTTATCCCCGTTAATATGGCTAATAGATATGCGCCCTTACAGCTGCCTGCTAATCCCGGGGCTATGCCGCAGGATTATCAGACCAAAATTACCTATTTTGATGGCACAAATTCCTACACAGCCCTACAACATACAAAGAAAATGCAAGATTACTTTGAGAGTTATGAGATTGATGATGACAGTGTGAGAATGAATATTTTTGTCCAAAGTCTGACCGGTGATGTCAGAACCTGGTTTAGGGCACTCACACCCAATTCCATTTTAAATCCAGAAGCCTTATACCAGACATTTATTAACAGATGGGAGAAAAGAAAGACCCCTTGCACATATTATCCGAGTATGATACTATCAAAAGAGGACCTCAGGAAATGGTTTTGGATTACTGTGCATGGCTTAATAACGTTTACAATGCAATACCTCAAAATTTGAGACCTCCACCTGATCTTGCTTTGTACAAATTCCCTGATGGTTTTGATGCTGAAATGGCATATCAGTTAAGGGAAAGAGCCCCTCAAAGCCTTGCAGAGATGCAAGATGTTGCTGTCAGTGTGGAGGCAAACCTAATTTCCAAAAGAAACAAAGCCAGAACCGAGAGAAGAACCACTTTCAAGGAAGATCCCTTAGCCTTAGACCAAAAACTAGATGATATCATCAGCGGCATGCATAGGCTAGGAGACAGAGTAGAGAGCGTTGAAAGAAAATCATCATGGGAAGGACAACAGTCCAACACCATAAGGAACCCAAACTTCAGGAAAAATCAGACCAAAAACACTGAAAGGGCTAGTCCCGACCATGACATTAGGCCTCCTTTCCAAGAAAACTATGCGGAGGCATCCACATCCAGTGAGCCCACAGATGAGACTCACATGAACCTGATAGATTTTAAAAATGAACAACAAATCTTTCTCACGCAAGAGGACCAAAACTACCCTGATGTAAAACAATTTCAGACCAAGTCGGGAGAATCTTTTGATTTCAAACAAGGTTATGATTTTGCTGTGTATGAAGTGCACAAACAATATAACAAAAGAGCAAGGACCATTGATGTCCCTGCATCTAGCAGAACAAAGGATAGCAAATAGCCCAACAAAATTAAAGTCAATGTTGTCATAACAGAACCAGTTGATATTGCTGTCACAAACCCGCATCAGGTAACTGTAGAGGATATAACAGACATGCAGCCTCCTATTGGTTAGCCTCTACCTTCCTCTCCCTCCAAAGGAAATCTGAACGGCACTCCAAAAAATCTTCCCAAAACAGAAATACCACAAACTTCCATTCATCATAATGTTGATATTCAAAAAGAAAACATAGAGAATATGCAGGAAAAAGAGAAATCTGCTACTATCAACACTAAGAATCCATTGGAGAAACCATTTAACCTAGAAGTAGAAATTGGAAAACTCAAGATATCCATTCCCCTCTTAGAACTTTCCAAACATGATATATATAGGCAACAAATTCAAAGGTCACTTCAACTACTAGAGGTCAGGGATGATGTAAATGTTTTAGACGATACCCCTAAACTGTTGTTTGGTCCAAAATTTAACGGTAAATCAAAATATGGACCTGTTCCACCCTTTTATGTCAGTCTGCACATACATGACAAAATCTTGCATAATGCTATGTTTGACTCAGGTGCCTCACATAACCTTATGCCCAAAGCTGTAATGGAAAAGTTGAACCTTGATGTCACAAGAACTTACAAAGATTTATATTCCTTTGACTCAAGTCAAGTCAAGTGTTTAGGCTTAATCAAAGACCTTTGTGTGTCTCTAGTCCAATTTCCCAACAAGACAATTCTAATGGACGTAGTAGTTGCTGACATTCCCACAAACTATGGCATGCTCCTATCAAGATCATGGCGGGAAAAACTGCAAGGATCCCTTCAACTTGACCTCTCTTATGCCACTATATCTATCTCTGGGCAGCCAAAGAGATTCTACAGAGAAACACTGATGAAGTATGTGGTAAGCAGTGAGGAAAAGCCCCAAAATTTTCCAATTTACTCAATCCATTCTGATATGGATTATTTTATTTTATTTAATGATGACACCAATCCTCCAACTGATGAGAAGCCTTCAGCCTTAGAGAAAGAAACATGCATCAGTAAGAAACCAGTTGCCAATGCCCGTGAAATTGTCACAACAATCAAGGCAACTAGCAAACAAGAAGAACCTCCCGAAACAGAAATTGTAAGTTTTCCCAATCCTCAAATAACTGAAACTCTTAATACAAACCTCAGGCAAGAAATCACATGGTATTTAGAGTTTGATGGTTCCGTCAACAAGTTAGGAGCAGGGGTAGGAGTATGGATCTATAACACACATGACAATCACGGAGAAGGCCATGCCTATAGACTAAATTTTAGATGTACAAATAACATGGAAGAGTATGAAGCTCTCCTCTTAGGCCTAAAATTACTCAAAGTCCTAGGAGCTACAAAAGTGTCCATTCTAGGTGACTCTGATTTTATTATACTACAAATGAAAGGTAACTTTGTTACTAATGACAGTAGAATGAGAGCCTACAGGACTGTTGCCACAGAAATACTCAATTCTTTTAATGAGTCCAAGCTTGCCAAAATTTCAAGAGACCATAACATTCATGCTCACAGTCTAGCAACTTTTGCTAGCACATGCAAGCTTCCCTTTGAACCAAATCACCATTTCACTGCTGAGATAAAACATAGGCCCTCGGTCCCTAACAATGTCAAAGATTGGCAAGTGTTTCAAAATGATGCCCAGATTAACAATTTCCTCACTCTTGAGGGCGAATTTTTGAACACAAACATTGACATGGATGCTATGAATGATTCCCAACAGCTAACAGAAGAAACTCAGTAGGCTGTAACAACTGCAACAGCTAAACAAATCCTTAACCCAACTGTTTTTTACAGTGCAAACATAGAAGAGATGAAACAAATGTGTTTAGAGGAAACAGCCAAAGCAGGGGATGAGTTTATTGATCGAAAGAGTAATTTTCTACCTGTTGGCCTTACTCCATTAGAAGACATGTTCGATGACAATGATGTGCCCAAAAGGCCAAAAATGGAGCCTCTTAATGCTGCTATAGGAGAACACAACATAGGGACGGAAGAACAACCCAAAATGATTAAGTTGTCCAAAAATCTGCCCCTTGATCAAAAACCAAAATATGTGGATTTGTTCAAAGAGTTCCAAGATGTATTTGCTTGGAGTTATGAGGACTTGAAGTCCTATGACACCTCAGTGATCCAACACACCATTCCCCTAAAATCAAATCAAAAACAATTCAAACAGAAACTTAGAAGAATCAACCCCATGCTTCTTCCCCTCATTGAAAAAGAAATAGAGAGAATGTTTGAAGCAGGTATCATTGCACCCATCAGATTCTCTGAATGAGTGTCTAACTTAGTTCCCACGAGGAAAAAATCAGGAGAGATCAGACTGTGTGTAGACTTGAGAAATTTAAACCAGGTCTCTCTAAAAGACTATTATCCTTTGCCCAAAATGGACCATATCTTACAAAGAGTAGTGGGATCATCTAGAATTTCTTTACTAGATGGATTTTCAAGTTTTAATCAGATACTTGTTCACCCAGATGACCAAGACAAGACATCGTTTTCCACACCGTGGAGAACATTTAGGTATGTTAAAATGCCTTTCGGGCTGAAGAACGCGGGTGCTACCTTTCAAAGGGCAATGGATATTGAATTTTCCAAGGAGATACATAATTTCCTTGTTGTATACCTGGATGACCTAACCCCTTTCTCCAAATCTGACCAAGAGCACCTTAAACATCTAAGGCAAATTTTCATGACATGCAGGAAATATGGCATTTCCTTGAATCCTAAGAAGTCACTGTTTGCCCTTGAGGAAGGCAAGCTTCTAGGCCATATCATATCAAAGATGGGATTAGAATTGATCCTGAAAGAATTCAAGCTATCCTCCAAATCCCATATCCAAAAATATAAAAGAGTTGCAAGCATTCCTTGGAAAGATCAATTTCCTAAGGAGATTCATCCCAAACCTAGCTGAGCTAATAAGGCTATTGAGCAATATGTTAAAAAACGATGCCAAGGTAAGATGGTCTCTTGGAACCAAGCAAGCTTTTGAGAGTATCAAAACTGCCTTGACTCAAACCCCTGCCCTCACCAGTCCGCAATTCGACAAAGATTTTATCATTTTTTATTTTGCATCTAAGCACACCATAGTCGCTGTCCTGCTGCAAAAAGATGATCAAGGTAATGAAAAGCCAATTACTTTCTTCAGCCGAGCTTTAAGAGATGCACCCTTGAAATATCAGATTATGGAAAAGCAGGCTTATGCCCTTGTTAAGGCCATCAAAGATTTAAGAATTTACATCTTATATTCCCATGTGATTGCCTATGTCCCGAACGCTGTTGTAAAAGATATATTAACTCAAGAGGGACTAGAAGGTAAAAGAGGCAAATGGATTGCTAGCATTCTTGAATATGACATTGAAATGAAGCCTACCAAGCTGATAAAAGGACAAGGTTTAGCCAAGCTAATGTTTGAAACAAATTTCCAAGCCTTAGACATTAATCAACTGGACAATGAACAAGAGCTGGCGACTCCACAATTAGTGAAACCTTTTTACAATCCCCATGGTATGCTGATATTTGCTTTGTATTGTTAAACCTGTGTGCTCCCCCAGGATTGTCCAGAACTAAGAAAAGATTTTTAAGGATGAAATCATCAAAGTTTTGTGTCATATATGGTGCTTTGTTTTAGAAAAATCATGAATGAATATTGCTTAATTGTTTGACTATGAATGAAACTAACAGCATCATGAAAGAATTCCATGCAGGGGATTGTGGAGGACACTTATATTGGAAGTCCACTGCTGACAAGATTTTAAGGGCTGGTTATTATTGGCCCTCTCTCTTTGCAGATGTCAAGAAATTTGTTGTTTCATGTCACAAATGCCAAATATTTGAAGGGAAAAGAAAATTGCTTCCTTTGCCCCTTAAGCCCATTTCAACCGAAAAGCCTTTTCAACAATGGGGTCTTAACTTCATTGTAGAAATTCATCCATCTTCCTCAGGCCAGCACAAGTGGATTTTAACATCCACTAATTATTTCACTAAATGGATTGAGGCCATCCCATGCAGACAAGCCAATGACTCAACCATTATCCAATTCCTTGAGAGCAATATCCTTTCCAGATTTGGCTTCCCTAAGAAGATTATCACTGAAAATGTTGCTGCCTTCAAATCCAAAAAGATCATCAACTTCTGCCACAAATTCCACATTACCTTGGGCCACTCCACAACTTACTACCCTCAAGGTAATGGCTTGGCCGAATCATCTAACAAAAGCCTCATTAACATAATAAAGAAGCTGTTAGAGGAAAACAAAAAGAACTGGCATAGGAAGCTCACAAATGCTCTGTGGGTAGACAGACTTTCTACTAAGAAATCCATTGGGATGAGCCCTTATGAGCTGGTATATGGAATGGAGGCCAAATTTCCCTCATCTTTGGTCATTCCTACTATCAAATTGTTGCAGGAAATTCAGGCTAAACCAAATGACATGCAAGGAAGAGTAAATCAAACCATTCATCTTCAGCAAACTAGAGAACAAGTGTATGATAGAGCTAAAATGTTGCAAGAGAAGCTCAAAAGGATGTTCAATAATAAAGCTAAAGCAGAAGATTTCTGGGTTGGCAGCAAAGTTCTAAGATGGGATTCACGAAGAGAGGACAAGGGCAAACATGCAAAATTCGATTTTCTGTGGAAAGTTCCATACATTATCAGTGTTGTGCAAGGCAATAACACATATTTTCTCAAAACTCTAGATGGCAGCACAGTTGAAGAAGGTCCGGTTGATGGCCGAATGCTAAAACATTACTATGATCCCTTTTGATTAAGAAAGAACAGGCGGTGTTATTTTCTGTACATAAAAGTTTGTATATATCAGCATTTTATTCTATTTTTTGTAACATTCTAGATGCTAAAGCACGCAAAAGAAAGCAGGCGGTGCTTCATAATTCACTAGCTAATCAGTTGAGGGAAAATGATGTTTGCAGTCCAAATTTCAAATTTATCTAATAAATCAGCACTAAGAAGTTTTCAAAAACACAGCAACAACAGAAGATCAAGGCAGTCTGACCTGCTGTTCTTGTCTTCTCACAAGGAGAAGCCATCCCCAAGTGGAGCCACTGTTAGCCTCCTGCTGCAGCAGGTTACTCATATTTCATGATGGACATTTTTACAGGCCAAATATGTCATACTTTGCATGCTGCAATGCTCCATATTTGCTAGCAATCACCAAAGAAAGAGGCCATGAAAGAATGCTACTCAAAGTTCATCTGCTACATTCCAATTTTGAAGAGTTATTTCATTTTTGTACAATTTTCAGCTGAAGGGGAGTCCAAACAGCTTAATCTTGGTCTCCCTAGGTTTCAATTTCCTGTTTTAGAATATAGAGAATAAATAATCTGTCCAAAAAGCTTAATCTTGGTAGATTCTTAGATAGGTAGAGAATCAAAGGAGCCCAACTGCTTAGTCTGGGCCCTTGGAGGAAATAAGTGCAGATGTAGATACGAAGACATGAAAAGAAAAAGTTGAAAAGCTGGGGTTGCAAGTCCAAGTGCACCCAAGCCAAAAAGAAGAAAAAATGTTAAGTAAGTAGGCTGGGTAGGTAATTTTGAGGTTGCAGAATGTTGATTTGTGATTAATTCCACATTTTCAAGTGTTACACTCATACAGATCACAGTCAGCAGGCAATTCCCATTTGAAGGACTTTAAGCGAGGCATACTAACTTCCCCTTCTTCTTATTCCCTAAATCACTTACTAACTTACCCAAAAGAGGTCAATATCTTCTTCATATCTCTTAGTTCATCATTCTCCATATCATTTGTCTTGGTAAAGATCTGCTTTACTCAAGGAGGCTCCATATTTTCTTCACCTAAGTTCTATCTCCCCTTTGAAGCCTAAGGTCTCTAAGACTTAGCACTCTTCTTGTCATTTTCATATTGACCACTGACATTCTTATTTAACTCCCTATCTATTTTCCCTTCCCCCTATTCAAGCTATGATAATAAATCCCCTAGGTAAATATCCCCTCCCCCAGGTTGAAATATAACCATAAATATCTTCTTGGGAATTACTAAGTCACCTGGACTTTAGTAAGAGCCCTCATCTCCGCATAATTCCCCTTCCCTAGTGTTTGGACTCCTTCGAAAACACAAAAACCCCTCTCCACATGCATTAACCAACACCCCCGCGCATTTCTTTGGAATTTATTAATATCTGACTAATAAATAAACCAAGCGCCGAAACAATTAACCCGAAAACCTAAAGTTCCAACCCACCCGCACCGTGAAATATTAAAGGTTTAACGCGCGCGCTGTTCTGCTAAACCCCGCCCACCTTCTTCGCCTGTCCACCGTCAGATCGCCTTCCCTAGATCCGACGGCTATTAGGCATATCGTGCGCCCTTTTGTATGGATACGTTAGCACCCGATGTCCGACGGTTTTACCGTCGTACACCGGGACAGCTGGCGCCTTCCCATTGCATCGGGCTACCCCCGACAAAAACCGCCTCCATACCAAAGGCGGTCCGATGAACCCCAAAACCGCCCTTCCCCTCACATGATAGGAGCGTCGCGTCATCCCACCACGTCGGGTCCACCTCGCCCCTTCCTGCCTGCGCCTGACCCACGTCAGCTGCCACCGTGTCCCACCACGTCATCACCCCGCCGTACTACCACGCCAACCTGCTGACGTCAGCATGCTGATGTCACATCCGTACCAGAGGATCCCACTGCTGATGTCATGATGACGTCATCCACTGTACCGCTGACGTCATGCTGACGTTAGCAGCCAAAAAACGGAAAAATGCGCAAGCGCAAAAGTCAAGCTTCGGAGCTCTGGAATGAAAAACAGAGGCAGTTTTTGATGCGCGATTAGGCCATATTGGAGAATATTTACGGAATATTTTGATTCCTCGGCCTTTTTTGTACCAAAAATGGCAGATAAAGCCCGATTTTGCTAAATTAAACGTATCTGATGACAGAGAGAGATCAGGTTCAGAGGTTAAAGAGTATCAGAGCGGATATGAAGATAAGAAGCATGTCGAAGAGTATCAGTGTAGCGGCAAAGTGTATCAGAGGAGATTTTCTCAAGGCTCGAGGCAAATCCATCATTAAAAGGAAAGCCTTGAAATTTAAGAAGCAGTTGAGGAAGCATTGAAAGCTCACCAGCACAAATGACTACACATTAAACTCACAGGAGATCAGTGGACCAAAACTCAATGCACAGTTATTATAGAATCACTGCACCAAGCCACAGAGGACATCACATTAACTCAATTTTGATCCAGCTGCCACTGGCACAGCCCAAAGAAGATGTACTTATAGTTAATTCCAGCATAAGTTAAGTTTAGAAAGATTTTTCCCGCATGCCTGTTTAGGTAGGTTGTAATAAATAACTTTAGATATTTTTCCTATATATACCACCCTGAAAAATGGAGTATGGGTTGGTTGGTTTTTTGATCTTTGTTAGTTCGATATTTTTCTCAAGCAGAGGCTCGCACTGTAAATGTGATACTTTCTATAATCAAAGACTGCTGAAAGCATGGATTCTGAAACTGTCTGATGTGTTTAACTGGTCGAGGAGTGACTATGGAATTCCTATGCCTCTACACGGTTCAATAAGTGTTTCTTTAACTCTATTTAGTTTTTATGTTTGTGTTATCATCAATCCACCATCTAAATTGCAGAAAAGAAGAATAGTTTAGGATTTGCTTGGCTGCACCTTAGGCTCAATTTCTGCAATTTCTTCATGTTTTCATCAGGAATAGTTATGAACATGCATACTTAAATGATCTTGTTTACGTTGTTTCTTCCACATATGAATTCTAGTTTAGGAATTCTTAACTGCTTCTAGATAACCATTCATTCACCTCTTTCCCTGTTAGTTAATGAAATATTCTTGATTTCCTTTCATCTCTGACTTTCATCCCATCTTTTCAGCAAATTGGTATTGTTTCATGTATAGCTATCCTGCTCCATAATCTTCTTGTGGCCAAGAAAATGCAACAACAAGCCTTAATCCATGACTCCATGCCCAATGGTTTGAAACTTATCACACTTTCCCTTGCCTCTCTGCTTGAAATTATCTTCCTCACATTCATCTTCCACCCAAACAAAAAATCAAAACCCCTGAACCCAATAACTAGCCTAAAATCATCATCAACAAAGCTAAATCATTAAGCGAGAGCCCTCTCTGATTGTAGGTGGGCTAGAACCTGCAATCCAAAGATTGGTTTGCGGTTACCTCGGTCGTATCCCTTCAGGAGCTTAGGGACAACCTGAGTGATAACATAATGGCGACTCCGCTGGGGAACTCCTCAGATAATCTCACAAAACCAGTTTGAAGCTCCACAGAGGAAGAAACCAACCTTAAAAAGGTTCGGTCGACCTGTGTTCTTAGAAAATTTCCCAAAAAACAAGTTAGAAGCTGGCTTCCAAGAAGCATTCTCGCTACACAAGATCAAATCCAGATCCGAATCCCCCTGCTATTTTTGAAAATCCAAACATAATCCCTAAAATCCGTAGAAAGCAAGAGCAGCAAGAAGATTTGACTGCTTCTATTCCCGAAACAGTTCAACCTAGTAGTTTTACAATCCCTGTCAAAGTTTTGTTCCATTCAAACCCTTCTTCCCCTTGTTCATCATCCACTTCTCCAGGCACTTCTTCCACACCTCCGTTCACTACAAATACTACCCCAGTTGCTACTATTATCCCAGTCACTCCAGTCATTCCCCTTATCCCTGTTATTCCACTTATCCCCTTTTAATATGGCTAATAGATATGCACCCTTACAGCTGCCTGCTAATCCCGGGGCTATGCCTCAGGATTATCAGACAAAAATTACCTATTTTGATGGCACAAATTCCTGCACAGCCCTGCAACATACAAAGAAAATGTAGGATTACTTTGAGAGTTATGAGATTGATGATGACAGTGTGAGAATGAAGATTTTTGTCCAAAGTCTGACCGGTGATGTCAGAACCTAGTTTAGGGCACTTACACCCAATTCCATTTTAAATCCAAAAGCCTTATACCATACATTTATTAACAGATGGGAGAAAAAGAAAGACCCCTTGCGCATATTATCTGAGTATGATACTATCAAAACAGGACCTCAGGAAACGGTTTTGGATTACTATGCAAGGTTTTATAACGTTTACAATGCAATACCTCAAAATTTGAGACCTCCACCTAATCTTGCTTTTTACAAATTCCCTGATGGTTTTGATCCTGAAATGGCATATCAGTTAAGGGAAAGAGCCCCTCAAAGCCTTGCAGAGATGCAAGATGTTGCTGTCAATGTGGAGGCAAACCTAATTGCCAAAGGAAATAGAGCCAGAACCGAGAGAAGAACCACTTTCAAGGAAGAACCCTCAGCCTTAGACCAAAACCTAGATGCTACCATCAGTGGCATGCATAGGCTAGGAGATAGAGTAGAGAGCGTTGAAAGAAAATCATCATGGGAAGGACAACAGTCCAACACCATAAGGAACCCAAACTTTAGGAAAAATCAGACCACAAACGCTGGAAGAGCTAGTCCTGACCATGACATTAGGCCTCCTTTACAAGAAAACTATGCAGAGGCATCCACATCCAGTGAGCCCACAGATGAGACTCACATGAACCTGATAGATTCGAAAAATGAACAACAAATCTTTCTCACGCAAAAGGACCGAAACTACCCTGATGTAAAACAATTTCAGACCAAGTCGGGAGAATATTTTGATTTCAAACAAGGTTATGATTCTGCTGTGTATGAAGTGCACAAAAAATATAAGTTAAGAACAAGGACCATTGATGTCCCTGCATCTAATAGAACAAAGGATAGCAAACAACCCAACAAAATTAAAGACAATGTTGTCATAACAGAACCAGCTGATATTTCTTTCACAAACCCGCATCATGTAACTATAGAGGATATAACAGACATGCAGCCTCCTATTGGTCAGCCTCTACCTTCCTCTCCCTCCAAAGGAAATCTGAACGACACTCCAAAAAATATTCCCAAAACAGAAATACCACAAACTGTCATTCATCATAACGTTGATATTCAAAAAGAAAACATAGAGAATATGCCTGAAAAAGAGAAATCTGCTACTATCAACACTAAGAATCCATTGGAGAAACTATTTAACCTAGAAGCAGAAATTGGAAAACTCAAGATATCCATTCCCCTCTCAGAACTTGCCAAACATGATATATATAGACAATAAATTCAAAGGTCACTTCAACTACCAGAGGTCAGGGATGATGTAAATGTTTTAGACGATACCCCTGAGTTGTTGTTTGGTCCAGAAGTTAACGGTAAATCAACATATGGACCCGTTCCACCCTTTTATGTCAGTCTGCACATACATGACAAAATCTTGCATAATGCTATGTTTGACTCAGGTGCCTCACATAACCTTATGCTCAAAGCTGTAATGGAAAAGTTGAACCTTGATGTCACAAGACCTTACAAAGATTTATACTCCTTTGACTCAAGTCAAGTCAAGTGTTTATGCTTAATCAAAGACCTTTGTGTGTCTCTAGTCCAATTTCCCAACAAGACAATTCTAATGGACGTAGTAGTTGCTGACATTCCCACAAAGTATGGCATGCTCCTATCAAGATCATGGGGGGAAAAACTGCAAGGATCCCTTCAGCTTGACCTCTCTTATCCCACTATATCTGTCTTTGGGCAGCCAAAGAGACTCTATAGAGAAACACTGATGAAGTATGTGGTAAGCAGTGAGGAAAAGCCCCAAAAATTTCCAATTTACTCAATCCATTCTGATATGGATTCTTTTATTTTATTTAATGATGACACCAATCCTCCAACTGATGAGAAGCCTTCAGCCTTAGAGCAAGAAACATGCATCAGTAAGAAATCAGTTGCCAATGCCAGTGAAATTGTCACAACAATCAATGCAACTAGCAAACAAGAAGAACCTCCCGAAACATAAATTGTAAGTGTGCCCAATCCTCAAATAACTAAAACTCTTAATACAAACCTCAGGCAAGAAATCACATGGTATTTAGAGTCTGATGGTTCTGTCAACAAGTTAGGAGCAGGGCAGGAGTATGGATCTACAATACACATGACAATCACGCAGAAGGCCATGCCTATAGACTAAATTTTAGATGTACAAATAACATGGAAGAGTATGAAGCTCTCCTCTTAGGCCTAAAATTGCTCAAAGTCCTAGGAGCTACAAAAGTGTCCATTCTAGGCGACTCCGATTTGATTATACAACAAATGAAAGGTAACTTTGTTACTAATGATAGTAGAATGAGAGCCTACAGGACTGCTGCCACAAAAATACTCAATTCTTTTAATGAGTCCAAGCTTGCCAAAATTTCAAGAGACCATAACATTTATGCTCACAGTCTAGCAACTTTTGCTAGCACATGCAAGCTTCCCTTTGAACCAAATCACCATTTCACTGCTAAGATAAAACATAGGCCCTCGGTCCCTAACAATGTCAAAGATTGGCAAGTGTTTCAAAATGATGCCCAGATTAACAATTTACTCACTCTTGAGGGTGAATTTTTTAACACAAACATTGACATGGATGCTATGAACGATTCCCAACAGCTAACAGAAGAAAATCAGCAGGCTGTAACAGCTGCAACAGCTAAACAAATCCTTAAACCAACTGTTTTTGACAATGCAAACATAGAACAGCTGAAACAAATGTGTTTAGAGGAAACAACCAAAGCAGAGGATGAGTTTATTGATCTAAAGAGTAATTTTATACCTACTGGCCTTACTCCATTAGAAGACATGTTTGATGACAATGATGTGCCCAAAAATCCAAAAATGGAGCCTCTTAATGCTGCTATAGAAGAGCACAACATAGGGACGGGAGAACAGCACAAAATAATTAAGTTGTCCAAAAATCTGCCCCCTGATCAAAAACCAAAATATGTGGATTTGTTCAAAGAGTTCCAAGATGTATTTGCTTGGAGTTATGAGGACTTGAAGTCCTATGACACCCCAGTGATCCAACACACCATTCCCCTAAAATCAAATAAAAAACCGTTCAAACAGAAACTTAGAAGAATCAACCCCATGCTTATTCCCCTCATTGGAAAAGAAATAAAGAGAATCTTTGAAGCAGGTATCATTGCACCCATCAGATTCTCTGAATGGGTGTCTAACTTAGTTCCCACGAGGAAAAAATTAGGAGAGATCAGACTGTGTGTAGACTTGAGAAATTTAAACCAGGTCTCTCTAAAAGACCACTATCCTTTGCCCAAAATGGACCATATCTTACAAAGAGTAGTGGGATCATCTAGAATTTCTTTACTAGAAGGATTTTCAGGTTTTAGTCAGATACTTGTTCACCCAGATGACCAAGACAAGACAACCTTTACCACACTGTGGGGAACATTTAAGTATGTTAAAATTCCTTTCGGGCTGAAGAATGCTGGTGCTACCTTTCGAAGGAAAATGGATATTGCATTTTCCAAGGAGATACATGATTTCCTTCTTGTATACCTGGATGACCTAACCCCTTTCTCCAAATCTGACCAAGAGCACCTTAAACATCTAAGGAAATTTTTCATGACATGCAGGAAATATGGAATTTCCTTGAATCCTAAGAAGTCCCTGTTTTCCTTTGAGGAAGGCAAGCTTCTAGGCCATATCATATCAAAAGATGGGATTAGAATTGATCCTGAAAGAATTCAACCTATCCTCCAAATCCCATATCCAAGAAATATAAAAGAGCTGCAAGCATTCCTTGGAAAGATCAATTTCCTAAGGAGATTCATCCCAAACCTAGCTGAGCTAATAAGGCTATTGAGCAATATGTTAAAAAAAGATGCCAAGGTAAGATGGTCTCTTGAAACCAAGCAAGCTTTTGAGAGTATCAATACTTCCTTGACTCAAACCCCTATCCTCACCAGTCTGCAATTCGACAAAGATTTTATCATTTTTTCTTTTGCATCTGCGCACACCATAGCCGCTGTCCTGCTGCGAAAAGATGTTCAAGGTAATGAAAAGCCAATTGCTTTCTTCAGCCGAGCTTTAAGAGATGCACCCTTGAAATATCAGATTATGGAACAGCAGGCTTATGCCCTGGTTAAGGCCATCAAAAATTTCATAATTTACATCTTATATTCCCATGTGATTGCCTATGTCCCGAACGTTGTTGTAAAAGATATATTAACTCAAGAGGGACTAGAAGGTAAAAGAGGCAAATGGATTGCTAGCATTCTTGAATGTGACATTGAAATAAAACCTACCAAGTTGATAAAAGGACAAGGTTTAGCCAAGCTAATGTCCAAAACAAATTTCCAAGCCTTAGACATTAATAAACTGGACAATGAATAGGAGCTGGCGACTCCACAGATCAGTGAAACCTTTTTACAATCCTCATGGTATGCTCATATTTGCTTTGTATTTTTAAACCTGTGTGCTCCCCCAGGATTGTCCAGAACCAAGAAAAGATTTTTAAGGATGAGATCATCAAAGTTTTGTGTCATAGATGTGCTTTGTTTTGGAAAAATCATGAAGGAAGATTGCTTAGTTGTTTGACTATGAATGAAACTAATAGCATCATGAAAGAATTCCATGCAAGGGACTGTGGAGGACACTTATATTGGAAGTCCACTACTGACAAGCTTTTAAGGGCTGGTTATTATTGGCTCTCTCTCTTTGCAGATGTCAAGAAATTTGTTTTTTCATGTCACAAATGCCAAATATTTGAAGGGAAAAGAAAATTGCTACCTTTGCCCCTTAAGCCCATTTCAATCGAAAAGCATTTTCAACAATGGGGTCTCGACTTCATTGGAGAAATTCATCCATCTTCCTGAGGCCAGCACAAGTGGATTTTAACAGCCACTGATTATTTCACCAAATGGATTGAAGCCATCCCATGCAGACAAGCCAATGACTCAACCAATGACAGCTGAACCATTGAGTTCATCTCATAGTTCCCCTTCATTGTCTCATACTAAAGGGTCCTCCCAAGGAGTTCATTCGGAGCTTCCTCGTTCACTTGAAGATCAAGGTTTTGTACTTGGAATTATTCCAAGTATGCAACCCCTATCTTCTCGTCCACCTCCAACAGATTCCTAGTATCCTCAAGAATCTGATCTTGATACCCTTGATAATCCTATTTAGACCCTTGAGAGTCTGCAAACTCTTGAGAGTCCATAGAGGCTTGTTATTTATTCATTGAATCTGTTATTCGATTTTGTTGTGTTATCTCCTCTGCATCCTTATAGTCCTTACGATCAGCCTAGAATTCCTTTGGGTTTATCTCCTTTCACATCTTAGGTTCCTCATCACCATTTGTTTCCATCTATGGAGTCAAAATGTGAAATCCCAACCTATTCTTCGAGTCATTCAGAAGTTTACACTACCCATACTCCTCATAGATAATCTATAAGGATATGAATTTCCTCTAGAAGGCTTTCCATATACAACAAGAGTCCCATCTCTCACTTTTCCTGAAACTAGTGGAGCCATGTTGCCACCTAGTTATACAAACTTAACTCAGTTAGTTTCAGGTACTCCTAGTGCTTCTTCATTGTATCAAAATCCCATTTGGTTTTCAAATTGCATGCCTACAACTGGTCCATTCATTCCAAATTATACCTCTCGAACTTCTGTATAAATTGTTGTCACGTCAGTTCCTGTTCAACCTATGATTCCATCATAGCTGGTCTCATCGTTTCAATCGACCCTTCCATACAACCAATTGTTTCAGGTCAGATCCCAATTAGTTCTTCTACCCCTCTGTCAAGTGGAAAGAATGTGCCATTTCCTGCGGGGAAATATCCAAATACTCCTCTTCTGTCAAGTGAAACTAATGTGAATGGATTACAAACTCACATGGTTGGAGCTAATCAACCTTATTATGGTAGTATTCCTAACACCGTTGGTCCATTCAGGTCTAGTAACATCCAATATCAGTAGCCTTATATGGCTCAGATTCCACTCCAACAAGCTTATGTCCCATATGGTTTGTAAGCCTTGGTTAATCCATCTTACATTCCTCAAATGGGAGCTTGTGTCTAGCTTGGTCAATCTAATATTCTTGGTGGATATGGTAAGATTCAATTAAAAAATTGCCAATACCCATAGGGTATATCCCAAGGAAATTTCCACCAACCTATGCAGCAACAAGGGCGACTGTTATAGCAGTAGAGGCAACCTTTTTCGCAATCTCAGCAGCCTTTGCAGCCACAAACCCAGTTTGTTCAACAGCCTACCCAACATTTGTACTTGCAAGGCCAACCTTTGCAGCAGCAAGGTCAACCTTTACAATAGCAAAGTCAACCTTTACAGCAGCAAGGTAAACCTCTACAGCAAGCTCAGTATGTATATCCACAAGGTCAAACCTTGTGTTGGTGTCGAGGTATGAACGATTTATTCACCCTATTCCAACATTAATTTATCGATCTGGGTGCGTATCCTTTCAACGAAACATGCAAGGTATATGCAGGGGAAAAGTGAAATCCATTCAAACCAAGGGTTCACAGTTAAGTTTAAAAACATGGCTATGAGATTAAATTAACCACAGAATTCTAGAAATAATCATAAACAGTAAAGATCTGTAACAACAAGCATAAACTAATAAATAACACACACAAAGATGCAACACCTGATCAGAAGAGCGGGCCCAGCTCTCTAATCAGGGCTACGTTAGTCACGGAGAAGATTGGACAACAAAATAGGTGACTACAACATTGATGGGAGAACCCCCATTTAGAGGAACAATCTTCCTTTTATACACAGCGCGGGAGAATAACATATCTCCCTGGAACATGGTAACCACATATTTAGAAAATACATCAGTTGCAACGGTACGAACACCAAATAACCGAGATAGCAAAGAGGCCCAAAAATGTTTTTAGGAATCGTGACTCTAGATACACGGCCTCCTTATGGCTGGTCGTTACCAGATCTGTTGCGAGATGCTGAAGCCAGGGTTCCTATTCTCCAAGCTACATGCAAACACATGTTTGAGTGATGCGAATAGATAAGACTCTGTGACTTTACTTCATTAATTAAAATATTCCAATCAGACAAGTCAGGGGGTATTTACCTTGTAAGTTTAGCATAGCAACATGGATAAATAAGTACAAAAAGGTAAAAAAGGATGATAGAAATGGACATAAAGATAGCCCGATTTGGTGTCCAACATCTCCCCCAACTAGCCTTTTGCATGTCCTCATGCAGTCCACCGCCTTCGCAGGTCTGGATTCTATAGACTGTAATTTTCATTAAGCTAGGCAAGATCATATTCTACGACCATCTTTGTTCCTGGAACTTTAAACCCATCCGAAAGGAGAACTTCCTTCCACCAATCTATTGGAACATTATACGTTGGAGTATAATTTTTTGCAGGCAACCAAATAATAGGAAACTGAAACCAGATCCCCATCCACCCGGTCCCACATGTTTGGACACATGCTACATATCTAGGTACTCTGGAGAGCACTCATGCAAAATTTGGTGCCCCAAAAGGTTCCCTATTCCGGAAAACTATTGGTGACATCATCCACCTTTTCTGACAGCAATAAAGGGCCTCATCCTGAAATGTGGTTAGTTGCTTTACACAAATATCAAGGCACCATCTTTGTGTCTTCAGTATTTTATCTCTATTCCCCTCAATTCCCAAAAAGGTGTTGTGTTTAGTGAACATTGTGATTGACCTCTCATGTTCTCCTCTTACTATAAATGGCTTTGTAACTTGATTGGATTCAAAAGTGTTAAAATCCTTCTACCAATTGATTTGATTGAAAGCATAAGAGGTGAGGGCCCTTAAATGAATGTCCCCTACATACATAACTGGGTTGAAATCTCTTTCTAGACGCAGTAGATACCCGTGCAGGTAAAACTCACACATCAGATGTTGAGTTTTCATTTCATGATCCCTTAATATTCAAAGGAATTGTACACTATCTTCTATCTCATAGAAAATCTCATTTTTGATGCTTTCCATGCAGAATAAAAGAAAATTTTCATGCAAGAATAAAGAATAATAAGAAGCAGGAGGATGACATGCCATCACCTCTTGCACCAAATTGAACATCTGCTCCTTATCGGCCTTCAGTTCTGCCACTTGCTGGTCTCTGTGAGGAAACAATTAGAGGAGAAGAATGATTAGCTTAAGAAAATAAAGAGCACCAAGCTCTTGGATAGCTCCAGCTTCTCCATCCTGAGTTGCTACTTTACATGCCTTAATCTCATGATATCTATGCGCTCCACATATCCGAAGATGGTTGTGGAGGCTCTTCCTTGAGTTCTCCTGATCTCATTTTTATACTGGGTCACAATAGATTTCCAAGTTTGCACTTCGGCCGTTAAGACATACTCATGGTCTTCAAAAAATCATTTGACCGGGTCTATTTGAGTGGTAGCAGATGTTGTGACTATCTTGTCCACCTGAGTTTCTGCTTCAACCTATATGGCCTTGGACTTTCTAGCTTCCCCCTTTTATTTCTTTATCTGTTTCTACATTTTGTGCACCTGCTTCCTTAATTTCTTGACTTCCATCTTACACCACATTGTCTCCTTAAACTGCAGCTGATATTTTGCTTGACTGGAAGTCTTCACTGTTCACACAGCTCTACCCATTACTTCTTAACCAGTACTTCCTTCGTTCCGATAGCTAGAGGTAAATTCCCCAAGACATTTTCTATTGTGCCGACTATCGGGCTTTCCTCCACTACCCACTTTTCTTCGATTATCTTGTGCTTCACAACCTTCTCATCTGGTTATTTTGTTGGCTCATTCGTTCGGACTGCTTCGCTTGGTCCCTCCTCATCGCCAATGGCTATTTCCTCTTCGTGCATGCTCACCGTGACCAGTGATGCCCTAACAAGATGCTCTCCTGCTAATGTGCCTATTGGGATCCCTTCTGGTAGTCCAGCCTCAGGGACCTCTTTCTCTTCTCTCCTTTATGGCTCCTAAGTACCTGTCACTTGGGTAGTGTCCACCCCACATGGTTGTAGCCTTTGTGATAAATTCGAAGCCACAGGAATGGCGAAATATTATTCTTCTTTCTGTCGAGGGGAATGAGTTACCCTTGATCCTCTTGGAATAGAGGAGAAGAAGGAGAACTGAAACGAATCTTCAATGTTTAGTCTTGAAGTTAACGCAGGTTCTTGTGGGTTAGCATCAACCTCACACCCTAGTTCTCCCAGTGCTTCCTCCATGGGTCCTATGGTTTCCTCAGCCCCGGGCTCTACTTGTCTTTGTTCCTCCTCTTCTATTGGTTCTATGGTTTGAGTGGTCACGACCTCCTCTTCAATCGGATTATCCTTCTCCATCAGCTCCATGGTGGTAGGAGATCCTTGTGGGGTACCCTCAGTCACCATGTCGACCAATTCATCCATGCTGGCCTATTGTGGGTCTACCTCCGTGGTTGCCATATTATCAACTTGCTCTGCTAGTTCCATGGGTGAGGTTGGTTCTTGTGGGACAGACTCAGTCATGGTACTAGTGGGCCTTTCTTTGTCAACCCCCATATCTTCCATTGACTCCACAGTTGTGGCTTGCTCTTGGGGAGTCACCTCATCTTCAAGTTCTTCTATTTCCATCTCCATCTCTTTTGGCTCCTCCTGGTCAACAAAATAATCATCTTCTGCATCCTCCTCCATAGTTTCAGGTTCATCTGCCTTGGCGACCACAGCGGCTGCTATTTCTTCCTCTGTGGAATCCTGAAACAATTCCCATGGGATCAGGATTCATATGATGGTATTCATTATTAATAGCTGAACCAACCCATGGTGAGTGATGACCGCTAATACCTATTACGACCCCTGAGCTGAATGTGCCATTAAGTGAAGGCTCTTTAGCAGAAATAGGGCACATTCATTGAAAAAGCTTATGCCTGTGGAAATTGCAGGTGAGCTAGTACGCGGAGATGGTAATTGAATATGGTGGAATATCTTCCTTCGCACATCATATATTTTATGACGAACTCTGCTACTCCCCCCCATGGATGTGGTAGCAAGTTTTTGTCATATCCCCGACCCTTCTGCGAAATACTTTTGCCTACTTGTAGAAAGGCCTCGGGAAATTCTAGAAGGGTCTTCCTTCTCGAAAACCATTGCTACCCGACTTGAGGGAGCCCACTGAATTCTGCGATGGTTTCCTCTGTTACAAGGATCTCAATTCCATGGACCTGAGCACTTCCTTCTCCCAAGTTAAATGCAAATTCCACCGTCATTTCTTCATTCGACCCTTTCAATCTGTCGAAATAAACATCCTAGCCTACATTCTCAAAAACTTGCCACACCTCCTGATTGCTCCGAACTCTCGTAGTATCCTCAAGTTCATGTCACACAGATCGACCACCCATTGCTGTAGAGGTGGAATCAGCATGATGATTGCAGTTGGCTGGCAAGGGAGAGTGACAGGGCTCCAAATCGGTTGTAACTGAAATAACGTCATGGCTGCTTTTAGAGACAATGGATGAAACAGTACTGGTACGTTCGAAAATGATGACAAATTATGGTGGTACTCTTAGATATTTCAAAAAGCTAATGATGCGTGTTGGGAGGGTGACTGTTATGAACCAGCTCAAGAAAATATAGAAAAGATAGATCAATGCCTTAGAATTCAGCCTCTTTGAGGGGGAAACCTCCTTTACATTACATAAATGAACAATTCTATGATGATACAAATGACAAAAACTCCTTTCTATATATAGGAGTCTAAGGAGTCACAATATAACCCAGCTGACCTAACAATAATAATATAAAGCCATAAAAATAACAATAGAGGGATTCTATGGGGCACAGTAATAACAATATGGGGGCAATAGGGGCACAACAATATTAATAAGGGGTACAACTACAATAGTAATGGGGTAATCACTAGTATTATAGGGACCCAACGTGCCCCTCTCCTTCAAAAAAAGAGTTTTCCTCAATGCTTGAGTAGTTCTGGATACTTTTGTATAAAATTCTCATCCTCCCATGTGGAATCTTCAGTAGATAAGTTCTTCTACTTGATAAGATACTCTGAAATTGATCAATTTCGTAGCTGTCGAGTTCTTGTTTCTGTGACTGCTTCCGGTTCCAATATAATTTTTCCTTCCTTGTCAAGTTCTGGGAATATTGTTTGAACTGGGAGCTTGTCACCTATAACCTTATTTAAACATGAAACATGGAAAAATGGGTGCAATCGAGAAGCTGCAGGAAGCTCCAATTTGTATGCCATAGCAGCTATCTTTTGCAACACCTTGTACGAACCATAATACTTTGGTGATAATTTATTATCCTTCTTATCTTGCTTGAGGGAAATTTGCTTATATGTTTGTAGTCGTAGGAATACCCAATCACTTACATCAAAACTTCTTTCGTTGTGATGTTGATCTTCCTGTTGTTTCATTCTATTATGTGCCAACACGAGGTTATCCTTTAAGAGTTGGAGACTTGTTGTTTATGTTCGATGTGATGTTCCACTGCTTCAACCTTAGAATTTTCTCTTAAATATGATGTGATGGATGCTGGTTGATATCCATAAAGTGCCATAAATGGGGTCATTTTGTTGTTGTATGGAAGGAAGTGTTATACCACCATTCAGCCAGAGGCAACCATTTGACCCATTGGGTCTATTTATCAGATACAAAGCAACGAAGATATCCTTCCAAACATTTGTTCACTATCTCAGTTTGCACATAAGATTGAGGATGATAACATGAGCTATGAGCTAACTGAGTACCAAGACAAGAAAATAATTTTGTCCAAAAATTTCCAGTGAAAATGGGATCTCCATCACTTACAATAATCTTTGGATTTCCATGTAGCTTTTGAATTGTTTCCATAAATGCCGTAGAATGTACTGGCTTTAAATGGATGTGATAATGCACAAAAGTGTGCACTTGGTAAGTCTGTCAACTACCACCATGATGACACTCTTTCCCTCAGACTTGGGTAAACCTGTGATAAAATCCATTGAAACCTCCTCCCAACGTTGGCTTGGAATGGATAAAGGTTGTAATAGACCTGGTGTCTTAATTGTTTCAACTTTATTTTGTTGGCAAACCAAACATTCCGCCACAAACTTTTGAATATCTGATTTAAGGCCATCCCAAAAAAATTCCTTCTTAACCCTATGGTAAGTTTTTAAAAATCCTAAGTGCCCTCCTAAGGGGGAAGTGTGCAATTCCATAAGAATCTTTTGTTTTAGCTCGGAATTCTTACAGAGGTATAAGCGATCTTTGTACCATACGAAATCATTTTTCCAGTTAAATGTATCCGACGTACTGGAATCTTGTTGTAACTTTCGAATAAGTGCCCACACTTCTTCATCATTCTTCCATTCTTCCCTTGCTTCATTTATCCAATCTGGTTGGATAATAGAAGTGGCGCACAACAATGCTTCCACATCCTCATCCTTTCTTGAGAGTGCATCTGCCACCACATTTTGCTTCCCTTTTTTGTAGATGATTTCAAAAGTCATAACCCAACATCTTTGTGACCCACTTTTGTTGCTCTTCAGAGGATCATCTTTGTTCTAAAAAGTATTTAAGGCTATCATGATCCGTTTTTACCTTGAAGTGTCTTCCCATTAGGTAGGGTCACCATTGCTTAAGTGCACGTAGTATTGCCAACATTTCCTTCTCATAAATAGCTTTGTGTAAAGACTTTCCCTTGATTGGACGACTTTCAAAAGAAATGGGTCTTTCATCTTGCATTAAAACAACACCA
>APFE030860622.1:184346-249425 GCA_000404065.3 Pinus taeda
GATTCTCCAAGGAAGCGTTATGCGAAATCTCCCACAGTGACCTGATTATGGACTAGTTCAGTAGGGCGAACTTGTACGATGTGCCACGAGTCCCTGTTTCGTCTTTTGGCTCTAAAAAATATATACAAGAAAATACAGTCCGTCCTGTTTCTACACCTTCTTATGAAATTTCAATCCAATGCTCAGAGAAAAAGTAATGATGATTTTCACTGGTCACCTGTTTGGAATGTAATTCAGGAGTCTACAAAAAGACCAACTTCCTCAGATCATATCTCTGCAAATATGGCGCAAAGCGCTCTGAAATTCAGACCCGAGATTCAGCACGATGTCTTCTCAAATGGTTTTTAATTTTTAGCTTCTGAAATGTCGTAGAAAAAAAATTATTTCGAAAATTCCTCGATGACCTGTTTGGAGCAGCGAAACCCTAGAATCCAAAGCTCTGATACCAAATGTTATGAACCAACTCAAGAAAAGATAGATCAACGCCTTAGAATTCAGCCTCTTCGAGGGGGAAACCTCCTTTACATTACATAAATGAACAATTCTACGATGATACAAATGACAAAACCTCCTTTCTATATATAGGAGTCTAAGGAGTCACAATATAACCCAGTTGACCTAACAATATAATATAAAGCCACAAAAATAACAATAGAAGGATTCTATGGGGCACAGTAATAACAATATGGGGGAAATAGGGGCACAACAATATTAATAAGGGGTACAACTACAATAGTAATGGGGTAATCACTAGTATTATAGGGACCCAACAGTGACTGATATGACTTAGTGCGTATGAATACGCATTCCAACAAATCAAAGGTATGATTATGGAGTACCAAAATCATTAGATTCTATTAGGTGAGGATCATGTGTCATAAATCCTTTTTCGAGGTATGTCGTCATTCATTATGACGGTTCCTCCCACCCAACTTTAATGACGGCCATCCACGGCATGTTTTAATGTCCTTTTTAGAATATTTAATTAAATCCATAAAATCGATAGAGACGTACCTAGGCACCTACCTTATGGTGGAGTAGCAGCAAAAATGTCTGACGGAGTAGCAACAACTACAAGTACAGTACAGGGAGTAATAGCAACAGTGAATAGCAGCAACAACGAGTAACAACAACAATGAGTAACGACAGTTACGGAGTAACGGTAGTTACAGAGTAATGATAGTTACAGAGTAACGACAGTTATAGAATAATGGCGTTGGCGGAGTAACAACAGTTGTGGAGTAGCAACACTCGCGGAGTAACAACAATTGCAGAGTAACGACACCAACGAAGTAACAACATTGATAGTGTAACAACAGTTGCGGAGTAACATCAACTATGGAGTAACAACAGTTACGAAGTAATGACACTTAGTGGAGTAACAACAGCTATGGAGCACACCGAGTGTTACATTTCTCCTTGCCAAATTTCTTTGTTATTCCTGCAAAATACAAACAAGTAAGTAGCAACAATATATATATATATATATATATATATATATATATATAATTTATTTTTAGAGAAGAGTGAGAGTGTCCTATTTTCCAATGACCATTAAATCAGATAAAGCAGAAAGATATTTGACAAAGGCATCTTCATAGGTTGGATGGTGGTATAGTTTTAGCCGATGTTCGTTCACTAAGAACGAGGTATGATTCTCATCTATTGTAATCAGTCTAACCGTTCCATTGTCAAACACTGCATCCACTTGATATGGTCCCATCCAGCGAGTGTGAAGCTTGCCTTTGAAATCCTTAAATTGGGAGTCATACAATAATGCTCAATCCCCCACATGAAACACCTTAGTTTTGGTAAATTTATCGTGCCATTTCATTCTCTGCTATTGAGCAATAGTAGTCTTATGGATAGATACTACTCAAATCTCGTCCAACTCATTCAGCTGTTCCAGTCAATGTTTCTGTGCTTTTGATAGATCTAGGCCTACTTCTAGAGATGTTCTGAGTGTACTGATCTCAAATTCCACTGGAAGAAAGGGGGATTTCCCATAGATTAATTCAAAAGGAGAAAACCCAGTTGTATTCTGCCATGTTTTTTTGTATGCCCATAAAGATTCTAGAAGTTTCTATGCCCAGTCCCGACGATGGCTTACTACTGTCTTTGTCAAGATATTTTCCAATACCTTGTTTGTGCTTTCTACTTGTCCATTCACTTGGGGGTGATAGGGGGTTATTACTTTATGTTTGACCTCATATTTCTGCATCAATTTTCTTATCATATGATATGTGAACTATGATCCTCCATCCGATACAATTTCTCTTGGAGTACCGTACCATGCAAAGATTTCTTCAAAAATAAAGTCTGCCACTACTTACTTTGTTGCTCTCGTGACCGCTCTGGCTTCCACCCATTTAGTTACATAATCAGTATAGACCAGGATCTAAGCTTTCTAATGAGACGACGGCTTGAAGGGCCCAAAAAAATCAATGGCCTATTTCTTAAATAGTTCAAGGACTTTCTGGGGCTAAAGAGGCATTTCATCTACTTTCCCAGGTTGTCCCATATGTTAACAAGTATCACACCTTCGAACATAATCCTGAGTGTCACGAAAGATGGAGGGCCACTAATATGCCATTTGCAACACCTTATGACTTGTTATTTTATTTGCAAAATGTCCTCCACAGGGTCCATCGCGTGTAACTTTTAATATCTCAAAAATATCATCTTCTGCCTCACAACGCCGAATCTGCTGGTCAACCTCTGTATGGAAGAGATATCTTGTCATCCATGAGTATTGGGTACTTTGGTGAATGATCTTCCTTTGATCCTTATATGATAGATGACGAGGCACCTTTCCTGTAGCAAGATAATTAGCAATATTTGCATACCATGGAGTGGTAGCAAAAAATGCAAAAATATGCTCATCTGGGAAATTATCTTCAATTGGTGTATTCTTACCATTACGTTCTATTCTAGATAAGAAATTTGTAACCACATTGTCCTTCCCTGGTTTATCTACTATATTAATATCAAATTCCTGTAGTAGCAACAACCATCTTGTAATGAGACCAGGGATAATAGGTTTGTTCATTAAATACCTGATGGTTGCATGATCAGCATGTACAGAAGTAGGATACCCAGTAATGTAGTGTCGGAATTTGTTGATGGCATAAATGATAGCAAGGAACTCTTTCTCAATCACCGTGTAGTTTAATTCAGCAAGAGCCCAATTCTTACTAACATAGTAGACTGCGTAAGGTACTTTATCCTCTTGCTTTCCAAATACTACACCAATTGTTGTTTGAGAAGCATCCATATGAATGTGGAAAGGTAATGCCCAGTCTGGTCCTCTAAGGATCGGAGCACTGCAAACCAATTATTTAATTTTTGTAAAGGTTGCATCATAGTCATCTGACCACACAAATTATGAATCTTTTGTTAGTAATTAAAATAGCGTGTGTGCTAATTTTGCAAAATTTTCTATAAAACGCCTGTAATAACCAGCACAACCAATGAAACTACGTACCTGTGTGAGCATTTTAGGTGCTGGGAAGTGCATAATTACCTTTGTCTTTGTTGGGTCCATCCTGATTCCTTCAGCTGAGAGAAAATTTCTGTTGGAGAGGTAAATCCCATCTATGGATAGAGGCGATCCCTACTAGCCTAGAACAGGTCTAGCAACAATCAAACAATGTTATCACGCAAGTTCCTAATTGCAAATAAAAAGGTAGGTGATGAAGACCTAATTGAGTTCCAACGCTTTCGTTTGTAGAAGAGATGTCGCCCACGTTCCTTTGCCTCGGCCAGTCACAATCCTCCACTATCCTCGTGAATGGACACCTGCACACAAAGAGAACAACACAATCACAAGCGTGAAATCTAATATATGCAATTATATATCAGTCAGGAAGGACATAATTCAACATTAATCATCACAACAATGAGAATGGAACCATAATGATATTCATCTATTATTAATATTCAACAAAGGAGAATACAACCAGCGTCCTGACGTCAAGTCCTCCTTTGGCTGGGTGCTCAGCTACACAAGTCTTGCAAAGCTTGAAGGGATGAGGGACAAGCCTCTCTCTCTTTGGTAACAAGGTCTCCTTACTTAGGTTAAGCCTTATGGACACAAAGAAGGCTCTTGCAACTCTAATCTCTTGATATCTTCCTTTCAGCACAAGTATAATTACCACGGGACTGGAATTAGCTTGCTCAAGGCATGCAGACAAGCTTTTATAGATGAAAAGGAGAAGATAAGATCAATCACAACAATAATGGATTTGGCCTCATCACTTGGAAACTTCTATGGAATGGTGGCAAACTACTTCCCATTCAAGGAGATTCGAAGCCAAACCATCTTCACTTAACTTGGATGCAGTTGGTGAATGAGTTGGATAGAACTTTCGGAGATAGATTGGTTAAAAACTTTGCCCAAAAAGGTTGGCGCGATTGCTGCTCTGGGACAGAGCGCTAATGGCGCGCCCCTTTTATAGGATTTTCCCCATTGGCGCGGGCAGAACACAGTGGGCCAGCGCTAATGCAAAAAGGGTTGTTTTTAAGGGCAGAGAGAAGGAGATGTCTTGAGGGCATATGAAGCTCATGTTCAGAGGTAAATGATGCAAGTGGTTTCAAGTCTTGTCACTTCTCACAAGTCCCGGAATGAGTCCTCCAAGATGTAGGAGAGGGGTAATAGGGACGGTGACAAGTGGTGACAAATTACTATGTAACAGATGCCCCCTAAAGCATGAGGCCTGATAGAGAGAGAGAGGGGTGAAGCGCTTTACAAGAACATGCGTGACTGAAAACACTGCCGCCGGAGAACGTGCGAAAAGAAGTACAACTGATATCTCAAGTACATGATAAATGTGGTATGGGCGCAGCCATCCGTAATAGAGTATATACAACTGGATCCCAGGTATGGACGCAACCATCTGATAAGGATCTATAAATGGACTCAGGTATGGTCGCAGCTATCCAACAAATGAGTCATGTAATGATTACAATAATCCACAAAATGAAACCCGGATTTCAATATGCACAATCCCGGGTCTTGCGCTCCAAATCGACCCGAACACAGTACAAGTTCAAGCATGTGAATACAGGAGTCGAAGTCGAACATGCTTGAACATCGTCTGATTACCAGCCAATGATGAAAACTGTTAACAGATGCAAGAGGGGCCACCAATAATGACGATGGTCCTCAAGGTACTATAGGTACAATCCGCGGCGTGCGAATCAATGAGCCGGCATCGAACACCCGTAGAATCATCTGATTGGAGGCCAATGATGAAAACCTCTCATCGAACACGAAGAACCTGCCATTGAGGCATGTAGGCTCCAAGGTACCTGAAGGGAGTCTCTAGGTCATCTTCCTGGATAATGAGCTGCAGTTGACAGGAAGTGATCTTGATCGAAGGTGGGCCATAATGTTTCCCACATCATCGACATGAGACAGAGAAGGACAACATGTTTTGTGTGAGATATCGGAGGGAGGTTGAGTATTTTGCAGAGGTCAACTTCTCTTGAACATATCGGCGGCACGACAGTGGATTTGGCAGTTTTTGATATCAAATGATCAGGGGTCATGGTGACAAGGCAATGAGTAGATGAATAGTCAAATAGGATAACCCAAACCCATGGAGGAAAATGTGAAATGAGATGAGATTTCCCCACCCAGACACGAATGTAGAAAGTGCCATGTTCAAGAGCGACATACTGCCGATGATGACGATTATGGTTCCTTTATTTCCCCACCATTTCTGGCGAGTACCCCGGTTATTTTTGGATGGCAAGCTTGACGGGGATAGTATATGCTTGAATGGTGTCATTACGACAAAATCCGATGTCATTAAAGTTTTAACGAGTCTGACAAAGGAAAAACTCGGCGTCTTTTCATGTTTAGAGAATTTGAAAAGAAAGCGAAAAGAAAACTCCAGGGGTGTCCTTTTTCGTAAAGTTGTGTCTCTCGAGCCCGAAAAAGTATAAAACTATGCTCGAAAGAACCACCCGGCCATTACGACCAAGGAGTACTTTTCGTGAGTAGTGACATTGACCCGAAAAAGTAAAAAAGTGATCGATATCACGTCGTTTCGTTCCCATTAACGAACCTGAAACGACAAAGGCCTGACGATCTTTTCATTCTTTATACGGTCGGAAAAAGAGTTTAAAAAACGACCGCCTCTTATTTATGTTTAACGAGTCAAGAGGAATAACTTGGCAATCTTTTCACGTTTTGCGAGTCAGAAAAGAGCTAAAAGATGACTCCATAGTGACTTTTTCGTGTATTTTCCGAGTCTGAAAAAGTATAAAATACAACTCGTTTCACCATCGAAGTTGCGTACAAGACCTGTCACTGCACAAGAAGAAAACGTAAAACCCATTTTCGACCAAAAATATATTAAAATATTCAAAAATAACCTTTTTAAACCCAAAAAATGAGTTAGAAAGCTTATAAGTAGGGTGAAAATGTAAAAATAGAATTACTTTTACTATTTACCTCTTGAAGAGTGAAAAGGGTCTGTTTGGGAAGCGAACTTCAAGCGGCGAATACAGCCAATCAGTGCAACCATTCGCGATCTCGTTAGCTCCAGGTAAGAGGCGCTTCCCTTAGCTCCATTTTTATACTATTTTTTATTCATTTGGCTCCTGATTGAGCCCCAGTAAGGGGGAGTTTCAAATTTTAGGGCTTTGCCCCATTGGCATGGGTATCCGGCACGGACCCGCACTAATGGGGTGAAATACCCAAGGGCGCCGCGCCATTAGCGCGACTATTTTAAAAACAGTCGCGCTAACCGCGCGACCCAAATTTTCTCATAATTTTACCCATTCAATTTGAAATTTCCTTGGATTATAATTTGTCCAATGTTCTAATAAAGATGAATTTGTCTTCGTGGGTGCAGGAAACAAGTCAAAATAGTAGTAGAATGGAAAGAAATAGAACATGAAATTGTGGATGCCTCAGCAATTGAGGATGAGGGGTGCATGAACGCCCTGAGGGATTGTGGCCTCAAAAAGTTCTTCCTTACATCATACATGCGATCGCAACCTGAGTTTCTTCAGTTTATCATTGATGCTTGGGACGTGGACAACCAAGTGTTTTGTCTACGGAACCAGACCTTAGAGCTTGAGGTCTCTGATGTATACTTCATCACTGGACTGTCACGGAGAGGGGCATTTCCTATTTTGACTGGTAGTAGACCTTCTGGGGAGAAGGTTGGTGAAGTAAAAGCTCGAGTGTGCCCAGAAGCACAATTCGGGAAGCAGAGTGTTGAGGTGGAAATCAACACCATCCGGGATTTGACTCTGAAGGCCATTCTCTTCACCATCACACGTGCAGCTGGGGTACAAGCGCCCCACGAGGCCAGCAAGAACCACCTGATACTCGCGACTGAATGCCTCAGTCCAACTATCTTTAACTGGGCTGCAGTTGTGACTACTAATATCAAGAGGCAGCTCACAAATTGAAAGCATGCAGACATGAAACAGTTCGCATATGGTTCGATCGTGGTATCATTCTTCCTAGAGGGAATACCACGTTTCCAGATCCAGAGAGCTGTGGTGGCAGATCCATTGCCACAAGAGCCTAGAATGGTTCGCTGGGCAACATTGATGCCCAGAGGAGGAGGAGGCTAGGAGATGTCATGGCATCCCGAGTTCTTCATATGGCTCCATCGATAGCTGATCGTGATCCAGGATTGGCCTTATGCAGGAACCAGTTTCATGGGGGACCCAGACCTTCCGCTACCAAAGGGGGAGGAATGGGAGGAAGAGTTAGGTATGAACTCCTTGTTTTTGATGTTTTATGTATTTTCATTTTTTTGTCTTTTTTAATACATGCATGTTCTAATGACAATTGTATGTATATGCAGATGTGGGCCCGGAGCGACCAGCCGACCTATCCCCTATAGCGCGGAGAGGCCAACCCGCAGCCGACCCTCAGGAAGGAGGAACCGTGGGGAGGAGTTGATACAGAATCTCGAGGGGCTAGCCCAAGGGATTCCGGGTTATGCCAGATTGGCCAATGTGCCCTTCGCATATCAGAGGCACACTGTGGGGGTGCCGACTCACGTCCATCACCTGCTAAGACGATTGGTGCGGGCGGTGATGTGCTATCATGAGCACCACCGTGCTTAGACTCCTAGGTTTTATTTTCTGCATATTTTTTGAGAGACATGTGTCTCAGATGTACGGAGAACACAGAATCTATCCAGACATGTAGATTCTATTTTTTAGCGCCTCAGTGTGCCACACGATATATATATACTATATATATATATATATATATAATAATATAATATTATATTATATATAATATATATATATATATATATATATATATTATATATACATTATATAATATATATAATATATAATAGATATATATATATATATATATACATGGTGTTATGGTTTATTATATTTTATGCTTCCTGTATTATGTTGATTTACATATTATGCAAATGTCTGTCCAATACATAGTTAGCTAGTGCATCGGTTACTGCATTAAGTCTTCTTGGAATGTGATGATAAGTAATGTAATCAAAATCTCTTTCCAATAACTTAACACGTAAATACAACCTTAAAAAGTGATGATCTCTGACGGAATATCGTTCGTTGAGCTGGTGGACTACAAGTTGAGAATCTAAGTTTACAACCAATGTGCGGATCTCGAGGTTAATTGCCTCAGTTAATAATTCAATTACAGCACTATATTCAGCCACATTGTTCGTTGTACAACCCAGACACACCCCTTGAATATCTACTAACTCACCATGAGGATCGTAGATCACCCATGCCGCAGATGACAGATTGCGAGTACTGCGGGAAGCACCATCAGCGAAACCAACGTAAGGCGATCCAGACATCTGTTCAAGAAGCAAAAGACACAATAAGCGGAAATCATGCCCACACTGAGATAAAAACTAAATAAACATGCACACACAACACACTACTGAAAGCATACGCATGTACAAAAATGAAGAGCTCGCATGATACTTGATTCAAGTCAAGCCCTTTTCAGGACTTTGCCTTATCACATTGTTGCATAACTGACCTAGATAATGTAGACATCACTCGGCCTGTTGTATAAAATGATCAACGGCACTGATGATCTTCCCATACCCCCAGGCCGAGTGAGGTTTACCAGCTAGAGGATCCGTGCCCCCTTTGGCAGAGGGACCGAGGGTCGCAACAGAGTGCAATAAAGGATCAGAGCGAGCAGAGATCAAAGCAAGCGAAGCAAGGTTCGGAGGTGGGAGGGAGAAGACACCCATGAGGGTATGGTCTTTGAAAAGCCCGGCTCCCAAATTCTCAAAAGGAACGGCGGTATGTTCAACGAAAGGTACATTTCCCTCATAAGAGGAAGCGAAGAAGGAAAGCTGGTTTACCGTGACAATTTTCCCTTGATGAGGGAAACGAATGACATGGAAGAGGGATGAAGCCACGACACGCATGGCATATGTCCAACTCCAGACCAGAAGGAGGTTATATGTCCAACATTGTCCCTAACGTCTCTTCTGTGACTTCCTCTTCTATGTAAGGAATGCCATAGATAGTGAATTAAAATCTTGAAATGACGCGCGGGTCAATTCAATATACCATTTAGCAGCAGAACCTGTGAGAGTCCTTTGGAATAGGCGAAGTCAGATTGAATCATCAAGCCATGAATTAGCCGAACACAATAAGTGATACATCATTACATGAGCTTGGGGGTCCTCTCCGCCTTTACCGTCAAATTTGGGACAGACACTAGGTATCTTAGTTGGAACTGGTGGCCATTGTGGATTATGCAGAATGGGATCATTTGTTAACTTCGACACATCGGGAAGTTATAACATCGCTAGAAATGGTAGCTGCGGGTTGAAGGACATCTGTCCCAGATATGAGGTAGGGCCAGAATTCCATCCAGTTCCACGTTGCCCCCATTGGCCTTGTCCCGATGGACCAGGTCAAAAAGGGCCTTGTCTAGAAGAATTTTGTCCATAAGGGTTATTCCCGGAACCGAACGGTTGATACTGGTTCTACCCCCCAGTGCCCCATTAATTACCATGCTGCCCTACAGGTTGTTGATAATTTTGATACGGGGTCACTTGATTTTTCCCCTGGGGTTGCTGGTATCCATATTAAGCCTGGGAACCAGGCGGCATTTGATGAGAAGTTTGGGATTGGTACCCATCTGAATAAGGAGGCTGGGATTGGTACCCACTTGAATGAGTAGGCTGGGATTGGTACCCACCTGAATAAGGAGGCTGGGATTGGTACCCACCTGAATAAGGAGGTTGGGATTGATACCCCCCTGAATAAGGAGGCTGGGATTGATACCCACCTGAATAAGGAGGCTGGGATTGATACCCACCTAAACAAGGAGGCTGGGATTGATACCCACCTGAATAAGGAGGCTGGGATTGATACCCACCTGAATGAGAAGGCTTGGATTGGTACCCACCTGAATAAGGAGGCTGGGATTGGTACCCACCTGAATAAAGAGCTTGGGATTGGTACCCGCCTTGGCTCTGGGGTTGATAACCGGATTGAGGCTGTGAAGCATGAGCCATCTGCATGCCCGGTTGAGATGCCCCAGAAAGGTATCCTTGCGAAGGTTGGGCCATCTGGCCAGAAGGTTGCCCTTGTAGACCAGATGGTTGATTGGGCTGGGTAGTGGGCCGGCCTTGCTACGCGTAAGGCTGGCCCCCTTGCTCAGAAGGGTAGCCTTGTTGGTTTCTAGGATGACCTTGCTGACCGTAAGGTTGTCTCGGGTTTCCAGAAGGTTGCCCAAGATAGGTATAAGATGGACCACTAGAGGCTAAAGGTTTTCCTTGATAAGGTTGTCCTTGCGAGCCTCCCGGCTGACCCAGGTAATTCTGACCATAATACTGCTGCCCATGATTAGGCTGCGAGTAGGACGGTTGACCCTGGTAGGGTGGTCCTCGAGATGGCTGTCCTTGACCTGGACGGAACTAGCCACCGCCATAACCGACGGTACCCCAAGCCACACTTAATGGAACCGATGTCTCAATATAGGGCTTGTTTGGCAAAGAGATATACAAATGATGATTGACAGGATCATAATAGGGGCCTTGCCCGCCTGGGTTCTGGACATTATGCAAGTATTGGGAATACGCCCCTCTTGCCGAAATAGCATCGGAGAGAGGCGGGGCACCACTTGCGGGCTGCACAACTCTAGTAGCATGGGCCGATGGACCACTTTGCGCCGGGCCTCGAGATGGGCCGGCACCAGAAGTCACAGCAGAAGACGCTGTTACGGCACTAACAACTGGAGTCGATGACGCGACACAGACGGTCGGATTGGTTGGAACCGATGTAACAACAGCTTGGGAAACAAATGGTCCCGTTGTAGGGACAATGTTTTGATCCCACATAGAAGAGGAAGTCACAGAGTTCATAGCATCCCTCAGAGATCTATAGCGCACCGACACTGTGATACTGAGAGGCGTGACAGTGTAGGGCGTAGAGATAACTGGGGATGTAGCCGCAATGGGAGTATCGATACTCGACATAACAGGCATCCCACTTGACACAGGAGATGTATCCTCCATGTGAGAAGAAACCATCAAAGATGCAACACCAACAGGAGTAGTGGGAAAATCCTCTTCGGAGGGCTCCCAAACAAGGTTCCAAAACAAGTCGTAAAGCTCGTCCTCTGGAGCACGAGAGTTCAACGGTTGGACACTCGGAATGATAGGAAGAGTGTCGCCACAAACCAGTGTCTCAGGGGCAACAGAAGATGGATACCCTTGGTAACTTGGGATAGGGGACCGGATCGAAGGATCCGCCAGGATGATCAAACAAAGATCCTAGACAAACTAACGATAAGAGATCCTACTCAAAACTAAATGAAAACAATATCTAACCAGGTAAATGTTATCGTGGCCGAATAAAATTTTTATGACATTAGGACACAACTTGACCTTTTCATGTTTTAAGAGTCGAGAAAAGGACAAAAGATGACTCTAGTTGCCTTCGAATATTTAAAGAGCCCGAAGTGACAAATGCTCAATAGAGCCTTTTCTTTTACAGAGTCCGAAAAGGATCAAAAAGTGACTACTCTGGAGAAACTAGGCAAGGGGTTTACCAGACAATCCGTAAAACTGCTTATACACCTTGGCAATCATATGAAAACCAAGGACTTTCCGTACTGCAGTCAATCTTCCCGAATGCTGTGTTCGGTGCGTTATGGCTTGTAAGGCGGCAGGCACAGATTCCTATGGATCAAGGATGCAAACCTAGTGGAGTCTCCCCATATATAGCGATGGTACGTCGGAGCCCAAGTCCGTGCTAGACCACAATTGAATCACACAAGGAGGAATCACCCAACCTTAATGCGAAAACAAGAGTGACTAGGTTTAACGACGCCGGAGCACGTCTCTAGCCTAGACCTCTACAATGTGAGCGTTATGTTCCAATGCGTTTTTAAGTTTATTCAATTTATTTTATGGTTGATCTTTAGTTAAGTTTCGATTTTAGGCCCTACCGTATGTAGTCTTTCACAATTACCTAGATGCAAGCTATATGCCAAAGAATGCCATTTCATTCGATGAATACTAACTACGAGAAGGTTAAGAATTTTCAATCAAACAAAATGAGCACAATCGATCAAACAACCTAATGCAGCTAATGGAAACTAAATAAAACTTTTTCTTTCAAGAGTATGAATCAATGAAAAGTTCTATTCCATTAACTATTGAACGCAAAAGAGATTATTTGATTTCTTTTCTAACGGCACAATGCACTAGAATTAATTTTGAAAGACAATAACACTGAGTAAAAGATACAAGTTCACTCAATGACAACACAATAAAATCCCAAGACACCAAAACAGTTCTTCAAACCAGAAGAAGAGAAAAATCTTGTACGAGCTATGTGATCTAAGCTCAAACAAGGCAAAAATGAAATCCAAGCAAAAGGGGGAAGTCACTCGGAAATCAATCAAAAATACTTCAACAATCACTGAAAAAGTGCAAAAACAATCACAAAGTCGACCGAACGATCAAGAAACCCAAAACTCCCACGGAAGGCTCGACACACACACGGCCACTAGATGTCCTAGGGTTGAGGTGTGAAATTGATAGATAGAAGCAAACACCCGAAGGATGAAGTTCAAGACCCAGTCAAACATGGATCACGCATACTGCAGCAACTGAAAAGGATGTGGTAAAACGCAAATCCAAGCTCAGAAAGTAGGCAAACAAGTGGATCAAAAATCTAAGAGGCCTGGCGCGACTGTCAGGCAGCAACTCACACTAAACAGGGATTGGCACGGGTTGTCAGTTTGCAACAAGGGCCACTAGCGCGACTGTCAAAGGGAAACCCGCGCTAACAAATTTTTCCAAGTAAAAAGAAAAAACAAGCAGTCTAAAGCTCGGTTTACTGTATCTAGGCAAGCCAGGAAGCAAGAGGCAGCAAGAAATCCAATCCAAAAAGCTATCCAAGCAAGCAAACAAGAGAAAACCAAAGAGGCAAGACAAACTCCAAATTGTTCAGTCCGTAAACCAAACCGGAGATCGACTGAAGTGGCTTTGATCTACTTCACTACTGCAAAGCAATAGTGTTTCGAAGGCCATCTGGCCGTGCTTCAGACTCCGTCTAAGTTTACAAATTAAACAACAAGCTAAACTCCCCAGCAGAGTCGCCAAATTGTTGGAGAGGTAAATCCCCTCTACGGATAGAGGCGATCCCTACTAGCCCAAAATGGGTCTAGCAACAATCAAACAATGCTATCATGCAAGTTCCTAATTGTAAATAAAAGGGTAGGTGATGAAGACCTACTTGAGTTCCAACGCTTTCGTTTGTAGAAGAGATGTCACCCACGTTCCTTTGCCTCGGTCAGTCACAATCCTCCAATATCCTCGTGAATGGACACTTGCACACAAAGAGAACAACACAAACACAAGCCTGAAATCTAATATATTAAATTATATATCAGTCAGGAAGGACATAATTCAACATTAATCATCACAACAATGAGAATGGAACCATAACGATAGTCATCTATTATTAATATTCAACAAAGGAGAATACAACCAGTGTCCTGACGTCAAGTCCTCCTTTGGCTGGGTGCTCAGCTACACAAGTCTTGCAAAGCTTGAAGGGGGGAGGGACAAGCCTCTCTCTCTTTGGTAACAAGGTCTCCTTACTTAGGTTAAGCCTTATGGACACAAAGAAGGCTCTTGCAACTCTAATCTCTTGATATCTTCCTTTCAGCACAAGTATAATTACCACGGGACTGGAACTAGCTTGCTCAAGGCATGGAGACAAGCTTTTATAGATGAAAAGGAGAAGATAAGATCAATCACAACAATAATGGATTTGGCCTCATCACTTGGAAACTTCTATGGAATGGTGGAAAACTAGTTCCCATTCAAGGAGATTCGAAGCCAAACCATCTTCACTTAACTTGGATACAGTTGGTGAATGAGTTGGATAGAACTTTCGGAGATAGATTGGTTAAAAACTTTGCCCAAAAAGGTTGGCGCGATTGCGACTCTGGGACAGAACGCTAATGGTGCGCCCCTTTTATAGGATTTTCCCCATTGGTGCGGGCAGAACACAGTGGGCCAGCGCTAATGCAAAAAGGGTTGTTTTTAAGGGCAAAGAGCAGGAGATGTCTTGAGGGCATATGAAGCTCATGTTCAGAGGTAAATGATGCAAGTGGTTTCAAGTCTTGTCACTTCTCACAAGTCCCGGAATGAGTCCTACAAGATGTAGGAGAGGGGTAATAGGGACGGTGACAAATTATTGTGTAACAATGCCCTAGAATGATTCCCTCCTCCATCATCATATGGCATTTTACTGTACTCATAGAGACATGTGCTTGTATACACCTTTCAAGAACTTTTTCTAAATTTTTCAGCCCTTCTAAAAATGAGTCCCCATATGGAGTGAAGTCATCCATATAAATTTCAATACTGTCATCTATCAAGTCAGATACAATTCCCAGAATTTCCCACTGGAATGTTGCGGGAGCATTACATAGGCCAAAAGGAAGGACCCGGTATGTGAATGTTCCCCAGGGGCATGTGAAAGTGGTCTTGTCCTGGTCCTCAGGAGAAATCTGGATCTAGTTATATCCACTAAACCCATCCAGAAAAGAGAAAAACTTCTTGCCAACCAATGTGTCTAAAACTTGATCAATAAATGGCAAGGGAAAATAATCTTTCTGCATTGCCTTATTTAACTCTCGATAATCCACGCAGATCTTCCATTTACCATTCTTCTTGGGGACCATTACTAACGGTGAGACCCATTGGCTATCTGAGATAGGGTAGATAAAACCTACATACAGTAATTTTTGAAGCTCTTCTTTCACAACATTTTTCAATGCAAGGTTCATTCTTCTCTGAGGTTGTCTTATAGGACGACAATCTTCCTTGATATATATGTGATGGGTACATAAGTTAGTAGGGATCCCCTTCATATCTGCATAATCCCAGGTGAAGGCTTCTTTATGTTTTCCGTAGAACATCTACAAGTTGCTTCTTCTAGGATTCTAACAGGTTGGGATTAATATTCAGGGTTTTCCCAGGTTCTAATTCCACTTGAACACTTTCGTGGGGTGCATCAACAGGTGGCTCTTCTAATCCTTCTACTATTTCCATAGTTTCTTGAGTCTCACAGCTTAGGATAGGTTCTAGGATCTGCTGGTTTGGCTCTGAAACGGAGCAAGGATCATCCATGAAGGAAGTGATTACATCATCTTCTAATTCCATTTTCAACTAAAGGGCATGTCCAATAGTAAGGACTAGTCTCACTTATTCATTTTCCATTTCAGCCTCTACCCTAGATACAAATTTCTTGCCACTTGCTAGTTTTATGGGTTAATTTGATTCTACAGGTGGATATAGCACTAAATTATTAGTGTTATGCCCATTATAAATAACCATATTTCTTGAACGGCACCAATGTAAGCATCTGCAGTAGCCAGCCATGGTCTACCCAAAATCAAAGGATGACCGCCCACTAAAGGTTGCATATGTAATACCAGGAAATCTATGGGGTAGTGCCATGAATCCACTAAAATTTTTACATCTTCCAAATTCCCTACAGGTTTGACTGTAGATTGATCTGCCAATTCCAATACTGTAGGTGTATGCTTCAAATTTCAAAGACCTAACACATGCATGGTTTTAGTGGTGATGACATTGATGGCAGCACCCAGTTCTACTAGCACATTTCGAATCTCTACCCCATTAATTTGCGTTGTCAAAATCGGGTTCCCTGGATCTCCATATTTCACCGGCATTGATTTTCCCATCATGAAGTCCAATAATTTTCCCATAACATGTATAGTGAGTGGATCTTTAGTTTTCTTTGCAGATTTATTTAAACAATATTCCCTAAGAGTCTTTGCATATATTGGCACATCCTTCATAGCTTGTAATAAGGGAATTTTAACAAATAAGTTCTGCAATTCTCCTAATAAATCAAATTCAGCTTGAGGGCTTGGTTTACTCATAATTAGTCTCTCTAGGTAAGGTGGTTCAGATTGATTTTGTTTAACGGGAGGCGCCTGGTTTCTATCAGTTTGTTTTGGCTCTTTACTAATTGGCTCTACCTCCTTACCTTCACTATTGAGTTGTTCAATGATAATTGGAGGAGGTTGGACATTAACTCTTTACCTTGATCGCAGATTCATTTCATACAACTCTACAGTGGAGATACTATATGAAGGCATGTTAAGAACATCAGCTTGATGAGCTCCCTTATTGTTAGGGTTAGGGTTAGGTTGCATTCAACACTGAGGATGGGCAGGGTGATTACCAGGAGGCACATTAGAGGGTAGTTGGAGCTGCTGCTATGGCATCTGCTGAGGAAACTACCCAGGAGAGGGTCCTCGCCAAGTTGGATTCCATGGAGAGCTCGTACTAGCTTGAGGGTTCCACTGCTACCAAGGTGGGAAATGGTATTATGGCCACATGGGGGGATAAGGCATGGTTTGAGGATTTATGTTACAATTATTGAAATACTAAGATGGATCTCGGTACATGCCTTGATTTCCCATCGGTGGTCAAGGCTACCATGGCTTCCTAGATCCCCTGAGGTACAGTTGCTCCATGTCCTCCCTCGTTCCTTGAAATACTGATTTCAGGCCTGGCAAGGAGGGGTATGAGCTTGTCGCATGGTTGAGCTCACAAATTTCACATTCCTCTATGGAGTTTAGTGGACATTCCATTTCCAGGTGCTTCTTTTTGCACTTCAGGAAAAAATATTGCCATGGTCCTGTCCAGTTTCAGCTGCTTTTGTTTTACTTGCAGAGTATCCAACTGTGACGACAGGGCATTGAGGATATCTATCCTTAAGTTCTCTAGCAGGTTTCCGATTTCTGCTTTTTTAACACCCCCGCCAGACCCCTTTGCTTAGCGGATCCCTAGCCTATTTCATGTAAGCCCCCTCGAGCACTGAATACATAAATTGCAAATATCTTCAATTGTCTCCTTGGAGATGGCTTCCTTTCCCACAATGTTCAATAGTTCCATCAAGTCCTCTCGAAAGGATCGAAGGAGGATAATATTTAAAATTTCCTTATCCAGGTCAGAATTACTTGACCTCTGTAAGGTGTACTTGAACCTTTCCACACAATCTTCTAAATTCTCGTCTTCTTTTTGTGTGAACTTGAAAAGTTCCTCCTTGATGTTCTGGGATTTACAGTAATCCTGGTATTTCTCCAGGAAAGTTGTCTGTATATCATCCCATGTAGAAATGGATTTTCCTCCAAGGCCCATGAACCATCGCATAGTCGTTCCTTTTAATGTGGAAGGAAAAATCTTTAACTTCTGGGCATCTGTTATGTAGTCGTACCCCTGGCACACTATGTCAAACTCAAATAGAAATGTGTCAGGGTCTTCTAAAACAATCCCATGAAAGTTTGGTAAGGATTCCAATGGAATAGGCTTTGTAGGCACACCAACTCCCAGATCCCCAGTCGGAAAATCGATGGTGGAGGTTTTGGGAGCCATAAATATCTTCCAATAGTCACTGGGGATTTCAACAGGCTCTGTGGAGGATGGCTGAGGATTCCTTACTATTGGGACTCGAGTCACTTTAACAGCACTTCCCCGGTCCCTTGGTGATGCAAGTATCTCCTCGTTTCCTTCTGTTGTGTCCTGATGGCTTGATCCCTCAGCTACAACCTCCTTCCCCTTACTAGAGCAGTTTGACCATGTCAATGTTCTACTTGCGATTTCTTCCTTTGCTATCACCAGTGCAAGATTCTCCTTGTTAGGTCTATAGTTGGATGTTTCTTCCATTTCCAGAGGAACCTGTTGTGCCGAATCACCAAAGAATGTTGTAGACAGCACTAGTTGCTCTACTGACTGTCCTTTAGACTTCACTCTCCTTGCCCCTGGTCTCACAGCTATGCGAGAGGATGCTTCTAATTCAACCTTTACTATGATCTGCTAGATATAGGTTTTTCTTCCGAGATTTCGTCCTCCCCTCTTTGGGGCTCTCCCTTTGCCCCTCTTATTTGGTTCTTTGTTCATACAAAAAATGGTATGATGGAAGGTCTTGGTATGACCCTACAATGCTTCAATCTTGAAGTAAGTTGTCAAAGGACCATTCATTCCCCAAGATGAAAGAACCCACAAAACGAAAGGCTACTAAAAAAACAAAAATATGTGGTTTCAATCCCAGAGCAGGGTGTCGAAGGACTCCTCCCTCCCTAAGAAAAGAACCAAAAACAAACATAAACCACGGGAATACCTAATACTTCCAAATCTAATGCAGGGCGTCAAAATACTCCTCCCTTCCCAAGGTAAATGCTATGGATTTTCCCAAAAAATAAAACACAAGAGTTAAAAGAAATAAATCTAACTCAAGGTCTGGAGCAAGGCGTCAAAAGACTCCTCCCTCCCTAGGACAAGAGGATGGCCCAAAATCAACAGAAAGGAAAAAAAAAAACAAGTAGAAAGAACACCTATGCTCAGGACCTGAAGCAGTGAGAAAACACATTCTCTCCCCAGGATGAGTGATTGACCCTCTGGTTGGTCCGGATCATTATTTGTACCTTGATAGCCTCCTTGGAAACGATGCCAAAATGTTGGTGTCCAAGTATGAACAATTTATTCACCCTATTCTGACATTAATTTATCAATCCAGGTGTGTATCCTTTCAAGGCAACGCGCAAGGTATATGCATCGGAAAACCGCAATCCGTTCCGACCAAGGGTTCGCAGTTAAGTTTCAAAACATAGCTATAAGATTAAATAAACCACAGAATTCCAGAAATAATCATAAACAATAAAGATCTGTAACAACAATTATAAACTAATAAATAAAACACACACAAATACGCAACAACTAATCAAAAGAGTGGGCCCATCTCTCTAATCAAGGTTGTGTTAGTCACGGAGAAGATTGGAACAGAAAAATAGGTGATACTTTATTAATTTGTAATAGGTGATTACAATATCGATGTGAGAACACCCATTTACAGGAACAATCTACCTTTTATACACATTGTGGGAGAATAAAATATCTCCCTGAAACATGGTAACACCTTTACAGGAACAATCTACCTTTTATACACAGTGTGGGAGAATAAAATATCTCCCTGAAACATGGTAACACATGGTAACAATCTACCTTTTATACATCAGTTGGAATGACACCAACACCAGATAACCAAGATATCGAAAAGGCCCAAGAATAGTTCCAGGAATCATGACTCCAGCTGCACAGCCTCCTTATGGTTGGTCGTTACCAGATCTATTGCGAGATGCTGAAGCAAGGGTTCTTGTTCTCCAAGCTATGGTCAAACACATGTTTTAGTGTTGTGAATATATAAGACTCCGTGACTTTACTTCATTAATTAAAATATTCCAATCAGACAAGTCAGGGGTTATTTACCTTGTAAGTTTAGCATAACAACATGGGTAAATAAGTACAAAAAGGTCAAAAAGGATGATAGAAATGGATAGAAAGATAGCTCGATTTGGTGCCCAACACCTTGTAAACACAAGGTCAACCCTTGCAGCAGCAGGGTCAATCTCCTTATGTCCAGGGCAAACAGGTTCAACAACCTTACAACCCATATGTCATGTACAATGCTTATCAGCAGCCTATGGTAGGACAATATCAAACCTACCCTAGAAAAAATCCACCTTATGGTCAAGATAACCGTCAGTGGGGACAAAATCAGGTCCCGTATGGATAAAATCCTCCACTGTGGGGAAAAAATCCTCACCATCAAGGATTCAATCCGTAGTTTGGGTCTCCTCAAAGACCCTACATGTTTTTCAACGCACAATTTCCTTTCTTGGCTACGTTGGAGCTGCCCGATGTCTCGAGGCTCATGAATGATAACATTCTTCACTTGCCTTACTAGCCTCCAGTTCCAACTAAAATTCCAAGTGATTTCCCAAAATTCGAAGGAAAGGCTAAGGAGGATCCATAAGCCCATGTGATGACATATCACCTACGGTGCTCCTCCAATTCATATGTCGATAATTCTATCTGTCTTCGCCTCCTTTAGAGAACCTGTTAACACTCAGGTTGTTCCCTGCTTCCTAAAGGGAATACGGCCGAGGTAACCACTAACTAGTATTTTAGTTACAGGTCCTAGCCTACCTGCAACCACAGAGGGCTCTCTCTTTATAATTTAGCTTTGTTGGTGGGTGATTTTAGGCTAGTTATGGTGTGCTGATTTTGTTTTAAATTTGGTTGGTTGGTGAATTCAAACAGAGCTGAGGTATGAATTACAGAATAGTTTGGGTCATTGGGCAATGGAGTCCATGACTGTGTACTGCTGAAGTATGTTTCTGAAGAAAGAGTATTGCTGCAAAGCCAGATAGGCATCTATGGAGCAATTTTTTAAGATCAGGTAATGAAGTTATGGCATTAGGGAGTGAAAGGAAATTAAGAATCTTCCACCATGCTAACAAAGGAAAAAATGGAAGTATTGTTTAAGAGCAATTAAGAATTCCTAAACAATATTCGCAGTGAGAGAATTAGTTTAAATATGAGCAATTAAGAATTCATATCCATGGCTAATCCAGAAGAAAACATATTTAGAAGTAGGGATTGAGCATAGGTTGTATTCAAACAAATCCTAAGCTATTCTTTTTCCCTATTTGCTATGATCATGAAACATATGTGAATTTTTGCATACACAGAAAGACAAGAACATGGTTCAGAATAACTTATTGTTCCATTAAATGACGCAGGAATTCTGCAACATAACACAGTCCTTCAATTTCCACCTTCAGACAGTATAGGAACCAGGAACTCCACCAACCATTTGTATTAGCAAAAAGTCTGAGATATACAATGCAACTCTTCTGAGAGAGTTTCACTACAACCGACCCTCAATACGTTCTATGAGGGGATATATATACAAAATAGGATACAAAATATCTAGATAGTGAGTTATTGTGCAATAAATTACACCACCAACTCTCTTACAAAAAGTAAATGAAAGAAATAACTATAGCAGTTAATGTTGATATGGCAGCTGTCTTTCTGTCAGATAATTTTTGACTTTTTGGATCAACAAAGTTGGCTGTAGTTGTTTCTTTAAATCTGTGTTTATTGAGCCTGTTGTATGAGTGCTTTGATGAGTCACTGTACGGATGCTTCCTGTGATATCTGCATGCTTGATTCTCTGTTGACCTGTACTGTGACTGAGATCTGAATTTTTACAAAAAGGAATAATATACTCGGATCACCTGGGCAGTACTTCCAGCATTGCCTGCCACCAATCAGCTGGAGGTAGCTGATGTCTCCTTATTTTTATGAGCGTTTCATCTGCTTCAGTATATCTGTAGAAATTTGGAGGCACTTCAAACAGATGATTAATCTCATGCTCAATAAAAAATAAATTCTCTAATTTGTCATACAGAGACTGCCCAGAGGGAGGCCCTGCTTCTTCTGTGGAGATGGTGGATGCTGTGATCTGATTTTCAACATAATTGTTGATCCTTGTGATGTATTGATCATATGACAACAGTTGTCCAGTACCAGTCACTAGGATAGGCAATCCTTTATCTTGCAATGCTATTATCTTTGCCCTAAATTCATCTATTTCTGCCTTCATATCCTGACATTTCCTTTCTAGAGTTTGAGTGAAATTTCTTAAAGTCAGCACTTTTTTGGCTGTGAGGATAGTGTTTGTTCTGCTATTTATTTCCAGTGCTGCCAATTCCTCCTTAGTGTGAGTATTGAGGAAAAGTATCATTTTATTAGCCTGCTCAGGCATGATTCCCAGTGCTATTCTGGCCTTCTGTAATTCAACATGAGCTATGCCTATTAGTTCAATTTGCTCATGTATTGCCTGTATTGACCTCCATTGGTCATGGATTGATTGGCCAATTTTGCCCATATGATCTTCTTGATTTCTGCCAGAGTTTTGCCTAGAAGCAATTCTTTTTCCAAAGCTTTCACTTTGGTTTCCAAGGCCTTATCTCTCTCTGCTTCTCTGCCACTGTCATTTTGGACTTATCATAGCTGGCATCTAGCTTGGCCAGTCTCTCCTTGGCTTCATTAATTTCTGTCACCTGAACCTCAAGTTCCTTGACAGCTTTCATCAAGTCCTCCATGGTCATGCTTGATTCTGTTGCTGATGTTGTCGCTGTTGTGGCTTCTGTTGCTGATGTGGCTGTGGTAGGTGCTGGAATGGCAGGAGGGGCTACTGCTGCTTGTGTAGGAGGAGCAAGGCCAAGAGTTGTAGAAGTTTGAGGGGGCTGGGAGGTTGACTCCCCTTGCTTGTCCTGCAATGCCTTTTCCAATTCTGCTTCCATCTGTAATATTCTCTGATTCATCTTCAGAAGCAGATCCATGGTCTCATCAACTTGCCTTTCTTGTGCAAGTTTTGTTGTTTGAGGGTGAATGGTTGGAGGCAGTTTTGCCTGCTTTCTTAGTGCAGCAATGTCATCCTCCTTTTTCTTCATAAGGGCCTTAATACCCTTTGGATCTTTAGGATCATGTCCTAGATCAATGATTATGTCTTCCAAAGTTTTTATTCTGTTGTCCTTAGCAGTGGAAGACATCCTTTCCAAATCTAGTTGTGTATTTGTATTCTTTAGTGATTCTTTTAACTGATGGGCTAGCATGGCCTTGTCTGCAAGTGTGGCATACACCATTTCCCCTATCTGTTTGTGCAGTTCTATTTGATCCATGGGGTGTATGTCCTTGGAGAGGACCTCTAGACTTGTTTTGGTGTAGTCTGCAGATGATCTGGGCTTTGGAACCTTAGGTTTAAGATGAGTAAAAATCATCTTGTCCTCCTTGATATCATATGTTTCCATCAATCTCTGCTGCTTGGAGGGTGTTGTCTTCAAGAATTGATCATACATTTGAACTCTCAAGAGTTAATTTTGGACCTTGATTTCCATAAAGGTTCCTTTGATTCTAGCTGGTTGCTTGCCCTGCTGCCTGGAAGAGGACACCTCTGTACTTTGTTGCATAGCTTGTTCCTGCTGGAATGAACTAGTGGCAATCTACTGGCTGGATTCTCTTTCTCTGCTTTGGCTTTCTTCTCTTTCTTCACTGATGTGTTCTTCTTCTGTCTGAGGGTCAATTCTTGGCCTCTTGGCCTCCGGTTGCTGTGTTGACCCACTTGGAGGTGTGGGATCCTCTCTATCTCATTTCCTGCCTCTCTCCTCATTGAGAGGAGTTTGCAAAACTGGAATTTGCAATGTTTCATTTTGCTGTGGGGGGGCTTGCCCTTGACTTTGATCTTTTGAAGTGTTGGGCTTCCCTACCTCTACCTCCTGTTGTACATCCATCACTTCTTTCCCTTTTGTTGTGGTTGTTGTTGTTGTAGATGCCTGCTGGGTGGTCTGTTCAGCTGCAGCAGTGCATGTGCCTTCTCCGACTTGGACTGGTAGTTTGAATGTGACCTGCTGAATCTTTCACAGTCTGCTCCATTGTTTCTTTCTGAGTAAATTCCTCTATAATGTACCAGGCGCCCATTCATCTTGGTTGGCAAAGTGTTCAATTTTTGGATATGGACAATGTTTATAGGCTAACAGCCTATACTTGACTCTTCTAGCACTGATAAAGCCTTCAAGGTCATAAGGGACCCACCAGAAACTCCTTTTAAGTTTAAGCTATTGCCGGAATATTTGATCAGCTTCTTTCCAACCATCTTTTTTGTTCATGATGAAGGGGCCTAGGTGGTCTCTGAATTTGAGATTGGCTTTCTTCTTGGCACTATGAAAGTGTGTAAGGTCAGAATTGATGAGTTGCCTATAGTATTCCAAGGCAAACAATCTCATAGGCACATATCTTGGGAGCCTGTAAGGACAGAGCTCACAACCATAGATCCTGATGACTGTGTGATTTTGGTATAAATACCAATCACCTATTTTGTAATTCCTGGACAGCTGTAAGATTTTCTGCATATCCTTTGACAATCTGGCAGGAGGAGTTCTTTTCAAGAGGCATATGACCAGATAGGAAAATTGGTCAATGAATTCACAGTAGGAATAGGAGAGTTCTGGACTCGATGGAATACTGAAGACCAGAAGATGACAGACCTCCTCTCACCCTATGAATCCAGCTTCTTGATAGGGCACTAGAAGCAATCTGTCGGATAGTACATGAACAGGTGATAGATGTATGATGAATATTTGAATATTGCTTCCCTGTTCAGCCTTAGCAGTTGGTCATGTATCTTGTTGGCAATAAACTTGGCATAGTTGTATTTTATAGCAGGGGGCTTCCCAAGGCTATATGACGATAACAAGACCAGCACAGTTTCATCAACATGTTCATTTGTGGAGAAACCCAGCACAGAGTATATCATGTCCACAAGCAGCTTGCCTACCTCATTGAAATTTGCATATGGGAAAGGAGGTGGCCCAGTAGGTTGGCAGTCTGCTCTGATGAAAGTTTTGGAAACTGCAGCAATCTCAATGCTAGAGAGCTTGGAGCCTTCATCTAGCAAGTACTTTATGGAAAAAGGGTAGAGCAGCTGGGTTTTCTTGAAATTTAGCATCTGATTGATGGAATCAGGGGTAATATAAAAGAGTATGCTCCCAGATGGAGACTTAATAGCTCTGAGTTTTTGGTCATAATTCTCATCACAGAGGTGAATGACTTCAGGAAAGATATTCACAGAAGGCAAGAAATAGATAGGCAGATTTGACTCCCAGATGCCATACATGTCACTGTTGTCCAAGTGACTGTTCCTCAGCTGGCAGAAGGTCTGCAAGTGGTTCCTCTCTGCCACAAAATCTGCAATGAGGAAATCATTGTCCACTGGAGGCATAAGTTCAAGCTCCTTGCTGGGTGGATTAATAGGAGCAACATCTAGAGTTGATGGAGTGGCCATGTTTAGACTTTAATGGATAATTACTTGAGCTTAGGATTAGTGAAAAGGCTGAAGACTGCCCACTGAATTGTGTTTGGGAGTGAGCAGTTCTGAGAGTTTAAGAGGACTTTTCACAGGGTTGATGAACTGTGAGGCACTGTGTGGAAAAAACCAAAGTGTTTTGAGCTAAGTAGCTGGGATTTTGCAGAGGGAATTCTGATAAAAGGGATCAGAGTGCAGCTATATGAAATTTAGCCGGTAGCTGGGCTTTTAAAATTACTTTTTAAAGGTGAATTTCACAGAAGGGCACGAGTTTGTAGAGGCTTTGTGGTGTAGGGACTTTACCAAGTTTTTAGGTAATTCTTAGCGGATAATTCAACTGTGAGGAGCTTTGTAGAGATTTTTTACAGGAAATTAGGAGAAAATGGTACAAACAGGGGTGAATAGTTCGACTGTGGCAAATACCTGGTTTTTACAGTGCCGAAGGTGTCAAGCTGGAACAATGGAAAGCAATTTAAGTCGACTTTGAGGGTGGCAACAACTTGGGTGAGCAAATTCTCGATTTAGGCAGCAAAACGACGCATTCCGCATGCACAGCGCTCCCAAAATGACCAATGAAAATGACACAAAACGATCATTTCGCGACATTTTATGCAAATTTGGGACTTTTGGCGCTTTTTGGCGATGACGTCAGCATGACATCATCGGTGGGTCCGGGTACGGCAGGGTGACGTGGCGGCTGACGTGGGTGGCCACGTGGCGGTGACACGGTGGCAGGGCATGCAGGCGGATGGACGACGTCGAGGCGACGTGGAGCAGCAGTGGCAAACGAGGGTGCTGACGTCATGGTGACATGGGTATGACGTCACCGGGGGGGGCAGGTGGTTTGTGGTTTCCCCGGAGCACCCTTGAGTGGTAAGCAGTAAGACGGGGGGGCTCCGAACAACCCGTGCGGTTGACGCATGGCGGGGGTATGGCAGTGAAACTACCAATCCCTCGGATGCTAAACCTCCGCCCGTTCCCAGGTGAGATTGACCGCCCACCGTTAGATCTGTGGGGCCGACGATCAAACGGTTGGCGGCGGATGCGATGTGACAGTGGTTTATGGCTACGCGGACCCTCCCGATTAAAATAATAAGTTAAATAAATCGCGCGTGGGGTGGGTTTTGACTTAGGGTTAGAGGGTCTAATGTATGGGCTTGTTTATAAATGTTTTATTTAAACAACATTATAAACCAAAACTTTAGCGCGGAAAGGGGTAAGAAGGGCTAGTGAGGGCGGGGACTATGGATTTTGGATTTTTAACCAAAGTTTTAAATTAAAACCCATAGTCTAGGGTGGTGGAGGGTTAATATTAGCCCCTGGTGGATTAATATTCCCCAAGACATGCCTGTATAGCTATATTTCTAGGGGGAGGGTATTTACATAGATTTTTTGGGGTTTTCATATAGATCTTTGTAGAATTAGGGAAGGGGAATGCTTAGGGAGCTAAATAATACATTAGTTGTTAATATGACATTGTGAGGTGAATATGTAGGGGCAAATTCTAAGCTTTAAGAGGTAAAACTTAGGAATAGAAGATGAGTGGAATTGAGAGTAAATATTTTTACACTAGAAATGTGGCTTCTTTTCCTTGAATGAACTTCATAGTTTAACCTGGTACTTTGTCATGGAATGGAGTGAAACAGGACACTTGAGCAGATCCCAAGGTCCTTGGGGAATGTCAATAAATGATGTTTGGGGGAAAAGGGGGAAATTAGACATGCTTCCATTGTTATGTCATCAAACCTTTGCCATGGTGCCAATACCCTGAATGGGATGAGTCTTTCTCTTGATACTCCAATTGGTGATGGCTCCTTCACTTCTGCAACCTTACACTACTTACGCAACCTAGCAATCCTAACATTTTTTCTTCACTTGAATTGGGTTCACTTGAATTAGCAGACCCTGATTGTTCTCTATTTCTTTTGACTACCCTCCTATCTAAATCTACCCTTATTTCCTCCAAGGACCCAGATTAAGCAGTTGGGCTCCTTCATTTCTCTGCCTAGCTAGTCATATTCCAAGCTTGAGTTGTTTGGACAGGAATCATTCTCTATTCTGCAACAAGCAATTTAAACATGGCATGGTCCAGCTTAACTGTTGGTCCATCCATTAAGTATGATGAGCAGCAGTATTTGTAGACTGTGGAGCTGCCCAAAAGATAGTAGTGGCATTTTGACTAGCCACTTTCTTGGTCTTTAATTTGGGGTTCATTTTCACTATTATTTTGACCAATTGATTTTCTTTCCTTTTGATTATTCATTTAAGGCATACCCTCGTTTAATTTTTTAATTTTCCTAGTATGTACACAAAATATGGAACCTTTGCAGCCTGCAATGATGAACATATTTATCCCTTCCACTGTCAATCCTAAAAGATGAAACTTATTGGTATAGGAACCTAATAGTGGCTCCACTTGGGGATGGCCTTTTCTGGATGAAAGCCAAGAACAACAGGTCAGATGGCTTTATTTTTCTATCCTTACTGCAGTGAATCCTCTTTAGTGTGGACACCTTTGATCTGAATCCTATGAACTTGTATGTAGTGTCCTTTGACCTCATTTGTACAAGAATTACCACTTTGTGTCTTGCTGGCCTGTATCACTGTTTATCATTGGTTCTCTGTTTTGTAGACCTTCCTCAAATTTGTTTGTGGAACTTTTCAATCATATATGTCACTTTTGATATAGTTTGCTGATCTCTCTTCAAAATTTGTCGTACTTGTTCCTTTATCTATTTGCTGTAAAAAAGAAAAATGTTGAAAATACACATATTTATGTACAGTATGTGATTGTACTATTCTCATGGATCATAATAGTGCTTGAGCATTCTCCCATTCGTTGGGCCTTCCTCATTATTTAAACCATCCAGACTCTTTAGAAAAAAGGTGTTATTTCCTTGCACAACTTGAATTACAAATGGTCCTTTCCAAAGAAAGTCAAATTTGCCATGTTTCCCTTTGTCTTCCCTCCTAGAGTCCCATTTCAATACTTTGTTTCCTATGAAAAAGTCTTCAGCTTTTGTTCTTTTGTCAAACACCTTTTTCAGCTTCTCTTGTAGAACCTGGCTTCTATGATACACTTCTTCTCTTATTTGTGGCAAGTGAATTGTTTTATTGATCCTCCTTTGGATGTCCTTGGGTTCAGCTTGTATTTCCTGCAGCAATTTGATCACAGGGTCCCCAAGAGATGATGGGAACACAGATTCCAGGCCATATACCAATTCATATGGACTAGTACCAATAGATCTTTTGGTGGTCAATCTATCTGCCCACAGTGCATTTACCAGTTTCTTATGCCAATTCTTTTTGTTCTCCTCCAAGGCCTTTTTGATGATATTGATGAGGCTTTTATTGGAGGACTCAGCTAGGCCATTGCCTTGAGGGTAATAGGTTGTTGAATGACCTAGGGTAATATGATATTTGTGACAGAATTTGATCATTCTTTTGGATTTAAAGGCAGCTGCATTGTCTGTTATGATCTTCTCTGGGCAGCCAAATCTAGACAAGATATTGGTTTCTAGGAATTGTATGATAATTGAGTCATTTTCTTGTCTACAAGGTATGGCCTCTATCCATTTGGTGAAGTAGTCTGTGGCTGTCAAAATCCATATATGCTGGCCTGAGGATGAAGGGTGAATTTCCCCAATGAAGTCCAAACCCCATTGTTGAAATGATTTTTCAGTTGAAATGGGTTTGAGGGGTAAAGGCAACAACTTTTTCTTCCCTTCAAAGATCTGACATTTATGACATGACATCACAAAAATTTTTGAATCAGCAAACATGGAGGGCCAATAAAATCGAGCCCTTAGGATTTTATCAGCTGTTGATTTCCAATATAAGTGCCCTCCACAATCTCCTGCATGAAATTCTGTAAGGAATTTATCAGTTTCATCTGAAGTTAGGCAGTTAAGGACGACACCTTCATGAATTTTCCAAAATAAAACATTATCTATGATACAAAACTTTGAAGCTTTCATTTTCAAAAATCTCTTTTTGGTTCTGGATAACCCTGGAGGAGCTTGCAGGTTTAATAATACAAAACATATGTCAGCATACCAAGGTGATTATAAGAAGGCTTGATTGATCTGTGGAGTTGCCATCTCCTGTTCGTTATCTAGTTCATTGATGTCAAGGGCTTGGAAATTGGTTTCAACCATTAGTTTAGCTAGCCCTTGTCCTTTTATAAGTTTTGTTAGTTTGATCTCTATATCATATTCCAAAATGTTGGTTATCCATTTGCCTCTCTTACCTTCAATTCCCTCTTGCGTTAAAATGTCTTTGACCACTGTATTGGGCACATATGCAACTATGTGAGAGTAGAAGATATAAACTCTGAAATCCTTTATGGCTTTGACAAGGGCATATGCTTGCTTTTCCATGATCTGATATTTGAGTGGGGCATCTCTAAGGGCTCTACTTAAAAAGGCAATAGGTTTTTCACATCCCAAGTCATCCTTTTGTAATAAGACAGCAGCAATTGTATGCTCAGAGGCAAAGGAGAAAATTATGAAGTCTCTATCAAATCTAGCGCTCGTAAGAACATGTGTTTTTGTTAAAGCTATCTTGATTTCCTCAAAAGCCTGTTTGGCTTCAACTGTCCATTTGACTTTGGCATCTTTCTTGAGCATATTGTTCAACAGTCTTATTAGCTCAGCCAAGTTAGGAATAAATCTTCTTAGGAAATTAATCTTTCCTAAAAAGGGTTGTAATTCTTTGATGTTTCTTGGATGAGGGACCTGAAGGATAGCTTGAATCCTATCGGGGGAAATTCTTATGCCATCTTTTGAAATTATATGACCTAGGAGTTTGCCTTCTTCCAGGCCAAATAGTGATTTCTTTGGGTTCAAAGATATGCCATACTTTCTGCAAATTAAGAACACTTGTCTGAGATGTTTTAAATGTTCTTGGTCTGATTTTGAGAAGGCTGTGGGATCATCAAGGTATATGAGTAAAAAGTCATGGATTTCTTTAGCAAAGGCTATGTCCATTGCCCTCTGAAATGTGGCTCCAGCATTCTTGAGTCCAAAAGGCATTTTGACATATTTGAAATTTCCCCAAGGTGCAGTGAAAGTTGTTTTATCTTGATCATCTGGGTGAACTAGAATTTGATTGAATCCTGAGAAGCCATCCAATAGTGAGATCCTTGAAGCTCCCACTACCCTCTGTAAGATGTGATCCATTTTTGGCAAGGGGTAGTGGTATTTGAGAGAGACTTTGTTCAAATTTCTCAGATCAACACAAATCTTATCTCCCCAGTTTTCTTTCTTGTGGGTACAAGGTTTGAAATCCATTCAGAAAATCTTATAGGTGCAATGATTCCAACTTCATACATTCGTTTTACTTCCTTTTCAATTAGTGGAAGAAGGACTGGATTCACTCTTCTCAACTTCTGTTTAAAGGGTTTCTGGCTTTCTTTCAGGGGTATTGTGTGTTGGATAACTGAAGTATCGTAGGATTTGAGGTCCTCATAGCTCTAGGAAAACACATCTTGAAACTCTTTGAACAGCTCAATATATTCTGATTTCTTATCAGGAGGTAAGGTTCTAGAAAGCTTTATCATTTTGGGGTTTTCAGTGGTCCCAATATTACACTCCTCAATTTCTGCATTTATGGGTTGCATCTTTGGTTTTTTAGGGATGTCATTCGAATCAAAAATGTCTTCTAAAGGAGTAATACCTGTGGGCAGGAAGTTATCCTTTAGTTGAATTACTTCAGATTCTTCTTCAATAATTTCATCAAGATCTGCTAGTTTTAGCTTCTGTAGATTGGCAGAGTCAAAGGTTGTAGGATGTAATATCAGATTTGTCGTTTCAGCTGATATACTTGTCTTAAGGTCATCAATTTGGTGTTTATCATCCCTAATGCTTGTGTCTATGTTTAAGTTTGAGAATTCTTCTTTCATGGTCAAAAATTTATTTATCTGAGTATCATTCTCAAATACTTGCCAATTATCTACATTGTTTGGGACAGAAGGCCTATGTTTGATCTCAACAGTGAACTGGTGGTTAGGCCCAAAAGGAAGTTTACAGGTGCTTGCAAAAGTTGCCAAGCTATGAGCATGTAAATTGTGGCTTCTGGGTATTTTGGTGAGCTGATATTCCAAGAAGTTGTTAAGCAAGTCTGTCACTGTTGTCCTATAAGTCCTTAGCCTGGGATCATTTGTGACAAAAGTTCCCTTTATCTGTTGTATAATTAGATTTGAATCACCAAAAATGGAAACTTTGGTCACACCAAGACTCCTAATCAGTTTGAGACCTAGCAAAAGGGCTTCATATTCGGCCATGTTGTTTGTACATCTGAAGTTAAGCCTATATGCATGACCTAGAGCGTGGTCATTTTGAGTATTGTGTATCCAAACCCCTGCCCTTACTCCTAGTTTGTTTACTGACCCATCAAATTCTAAATACCACAAGATCTCTTGATCAATGTTTCTTTCAATGGATTTACAGATTTGTTTAGTGGGCTGGTCTAGCTTTGGTGATTCTTGTGATATATTAACAGACTGTGTTGGGTTGATCACATTAGTGATCTTTTGATCCTGAGCAGTGGACTGTTCATTTATGTGCCTAGTTTCCGTTGTTTTTAGGAGCTTGACCTCAGTTTTGGGACACATATTAGCGTTGTACAATATGAATGAGTCCATGTCTGAATGAATGGAGTAGATTGGGAAGTTTTGGGGCTTCTCCTGACTGCTGACCACATATTTCATCAGTGTTTCTCGGTATAATCTCTTTGGCTGGCCAAAGACTGAAATTGTGGCATATGACACGTCTATTTGCAGAGATCCTTGGAGTTTGGCACCCCATGATCTTGATAAAAGCATACCATATTTGGGTGGAATGTCAGCTACTACCACATCCATTAAAAAAATTTTAGCTGGATATTGGACTAGGGATACACAAAGGTCTTTGATCAGGCCTAAACATCTTACCTGGCTGGAATCAAATGAAAACAAATCTTTATAGGGTCTGGTGATGTCTAGATCAAGTTTTTCCATTACTAATTTGGGCATTAGGTTATGAGAGGCTCCTGATTCAAATATGGCATTATGTAGCACTTTGTCATGAATGTTTAGGCTCACATAAAATGGAGGGATACCCCCATCCACTGATTTTCCATTGACTCCTGAGCCAAAAATCAGCTCTGGCTGATCATCCAGAATATTAACTGCATCCCTATTCTCTGGTACTTGCAATGATCTATTGGTTTGTTATCTGAAGACCTCATGTTTGGCTAGTTCAGAAAGAGGAATGACTATTTTTAGTTTGCCAATTTCTATTTCTAAATTGAAAGGCTTTTCCATCTGAACTTTTATATTGTGAGCAACAAGTTTTTCCTTCTCTGCTGAATTTTGGCTGACCTTGTCATGGTCAGGTACACTGTTTTGGGGTATGCTTGAATTGTGTTTGTTTTCTAGAGGTCTGCCCAAGAGCTTTGTTGGAAGAGATGGTGTAGATGAGGGATTTACTGGAGGCTGTATATCAGATACATCTTCCACTGTGACTTCTCTTTGGAGATTTTTATCTGAGGACTCTGTTAAGACAGACTTATCACTAGATTTTTTGGGCAGTTTGGTGTGTGTTTGTTTGGTAGTTTCAGGCACATCTATGGTTCTACTTCTTAACTTGTATTGTTTGTGTACTTCATAGACTGTTGTGTCATACCCTTCTCTGAAATCAAATGACTCACCAGATTTTGTTTGAAATTGTTTGTATTCCTGGGCTTGTTGATCATCTTGTGTTAAGAATACTTGTTGTTCACTATCCAAACCCATTAGATTTATGTGGGGATCTTCTACTTGTTCATTGACGGTTGAGGCCTCTGCATAGTTTTCTTGAAATGGAGGTCTGATATTCTGATCAGGCCCAACCCTCCCAGCATTTGGGTTTTGGTTTTTCCTAAAATTGGGATTCCTAGTAGTGTTGCTTGTTTGCCCTTCCCAAGAGGACTTTCTGTCCATGGTCTCAACTCTATCTCCCAACCTCTTCATACCTTTCATGATTGCATCTAGCTTTTGCTCAAAAGTTGAGGGTTCCTCTTTAAATGTTGTTCTTCTCTCATTTTTAGCTCTGGTTCTCTTAGCAATCAGGTTTGCCTCCACATTGATAGCTATATTCTGCATGTCTGCCAGACTTGGAGGTGCTCTTTCTCTTAATTGATATGCCATATCTGAATCAAAACCATCAGGGAATTTGATCAAGGCCAGATCAAGTGGATGTCTCAGGTTCTGAGGAATGGCGTTGTATACATTGTTGAACCTAACACAGTAATATTGAACTGCTTCCTGTGGACCCCGTTTTAAATTATCATACTCTGTTAGTATGTGTAAAGGGTCCTTCTTCTTTTCCCATCGGTTTAAGAAGCTTAGGTATAAAGCATCAGGATTGAGTATAGACTGTGTAGCCAAGGACCTAAACCAGGTCCTTACATCCCCTGTTTAACTTTGTACAAAAATTTTCATTCTTACATCTTCATCATCTATTTCATAGTTCTCAAAATAGTCCTGCATTCTCTTGGTGTGTTGTTGATTTGTATAAGAACCAATACCATCAAAGTAAGTGATCTTTCTTTGATAATCTTGGGGCATAGCCCCTGGATTTGCAGGCAGGTGTAAAGGGGCATACCTGTTAGCCATATTTGCAGAGATAAAAGGGATAGCAAGAAGGAGTGGAATAGTTGGAACAAGAGGGATAACAGGAGTAAGGTGTGTTGTGGATGGAGGAGTGGGGAAGCTAGTTTGGGAAGTGGATGAAGAACTAGGATAAGTGGGGGTTATGTGAGGATAAAATGATACTTTGGGAGGAGTAGGAATATGGCTCTGCTAAACTGGTTCAGCACCTGAATCTGAGAGTTCTCCTAGCTGCTCTTGCTTCTTCAAGATCTTGGGAATTAAATTGGGGTTTTCAAAGACAGCTGGGGGATTAGGGTCAGGGTTTGACCTAGTGTAACGAGTTTTCTTCTTTGGAGCCAGCTTCTAAGTTTATTTTCTTAATGTTTTATGAGAAACTTATAGTCACAGCGTTCAGAGGTACTTCCCAGAAGACTTATCTGAAAAAGAGGAAGCATGTTTCCTTTCAAGTGGCAATTTGAAATAGTCCCCAGTGGAGTCGCCAATGATGTTAATACTCAGGTTGTTCCCTGCTTCCTAAAGGGAATACGGCCGAGGTAACCACTAACCAGTCTTTTAGTTACAGGTCCTACCCTACCTGCAACCAGAGAGGGCTCTCTCTTTATAATTTAGCTTTGTTGGTGGGTGATTTTAGGCTAGTTATGGTGTGCTGATTTTGTTTTAAATTTGGTTAGTTGGTGAATTCAAATAGAGCTGAGGTATGAATTAAAGAACAGTTTGGGTCATTGGGCAATGGAGTCCATGACTGTGTACTGCTGAAGTACATTTCTGAAGAAAGAGTATTGCTGCAAAGCCAGATAGGCATCTGTGGAGCAATTTTTTAAGATCAGGTAATGAAGTTATGGCGTTAGGGAGTGAAAGGAAATTAAGAATCTTCCACCATGCTAACAAAGGAAAAAATGAAATTATTGTTTAAGAGAAATTAAGAATTCCCAAACAATATTCACAGTGAGAGAATTAGTTTAAATATGAGCAATTAAGAATTCATATCCATGGCTAATCCAGAAGAAAACATATTTAGAAGCAGGGATTGAGCATAGGGTGTATTCCAACAAATCCTAAGCTATTATTTTTCCCTATTCTCTATGATCATGAAACATATGTGAATTTTTGCATACACAGAAAGACAAGAACATGGTTTAGAATAACTTATTGTTCCATTAAATGATGCAAGAATTCTGCAACATAACACAGTCCTTCATTTCCACCTTCAGACAGTATAGGAACTAGGAACTCCACGAACCATTTGTATTAGCAAAAATTCTGAGATATACAATGCAGCTCTTCTGAGAGAGTTTCACTACAACCGACCCTCAGTACGTTCTATGAGGGGAGATATATATAAAAATAGGATACAAAATATCTAGATAGTGAGTTATTGTGCAATAAATTACACCACCAACTCTCTTACAAAAAGTAAATGAAAGAAATAACTATAGCAGTTAATGTTGATATGGCAGTTGTCTTTCTGTCAGACAAATTTTGACTTTTTGGATCAACAAAGTTGGTTGTAGCTATGTCTTTAAATCTGCGTTTATTGAGCCTGTTGTCTGAGTGCTTTAATGAGTCACTGTACGGATGCTTCCTGTGATATCTGCGTGCTTGATTCTCTGTTGACCTGTACTATGACTGAGATCTGAATTTTTACAAAAAGGAATAATATACTCAGATCACCTGGGCAGTACTTCCAGCATTTCCTGCCACCAATCAGTTGGAGGTAGCTGATGTCTCCTTATTTTTATGAGTGTTTCTTCTGCTTCAGTATATTTGTAGAAATTTGGAGGCACTTCAAACATATGATTAATCCCATGCTCAATAAAAAATAAATTCTCTAATTTGTCATACAGAGACTGCCTAGAGGGAGGCCCTGCTTCTTCTGTGGAGCTGGTGGATGCTGTGATCTGATTTTCAACATAATTGTTGATCCTTGTGATGTATTGATCATATGACAGCAGTTGTCCAGTACCAGTCTCTAGGCTAGGCAATCCTTTATCTTGTAATGTTGTTATATTTGCCTTGAATTCATCTATTTCTGCCTTCATATCCTGAAATTTACTTTCTAGAGTTTGAGTGAAATTTCTTAAAGTCAGCACTTTTTTGGCTGTCAGGATAGTGTATGTTCTGCTATTTATTTCCAGTGCTGCCAATTCCTCAGTATGAGTATTGAGGAAATGTATCATTTTATTAGCCTGCATAGGCATGATTCCCAGTGTTGTTCTGGCCTTCTGTATTTCAACATGAGCTGTGCCTATTAGCTCAATTTTCTCATGTATTGCCTGTATTGACCTCCATTGGTCATGGATTGATTGGCCAATTTTGGCCCATATGATCTTCTTGATTTCTGCCAGAGTTTTGCCTAGAAGCAACTCTTTTTCCAAAGCTTTCACTTTGGTTTCCAAAGCATTTATCTCTCTTTGCTTCTCTGCCACTGTCATTTTCGAGTTATCATAGCTGGCCTCTAGCTTGGCCAGTCTCTCCTTGGCTTCATTAATTTCTGTCACCTGAACCTCAAGTTCCTTGACAGCTTTCATCAAGTCCTCCATGCTCATGCTTGATTCTGTTGCTGCTGTTGTTGCTGCTGTGGCTTCTGTTGCTGATGTGGTTGTGGTAGGTGCTGGAATGGCAGAAGGGGCTGATGCTGCTTGTGTAGGAGGAGCAGGGCCAAGAGTTGTAGAAGTTTGAGGGGGTTGGGAGGTTGACTCCCCTTGCTTGTCCTACAATGCATTTTCAAATTTTGCTTCCATCTCTAATATTCTCTGATTCATCTTCAGAAGCAGATCCATGGTCTCATCAACTTGCTTTTCTTGTGCAAGTTCTGTTGTTTGAGGGTGAATGGTTGGAGGCAGTTTTGCTTGCTTTCTTAGTGCAGCAATGTCATCCTCCTTTTTCTTCATAAGGGCCTTAATACCCTTTGGATCTTTAGGATCATGTCCTAGATCAATGATTATGTCTTCCAAAGTTTTTATTCTGTTGTCCTTAGCATTGGAAGACATCCTTTCCAAATCTAGTTGTGTATTTGTATTCTTTAGTGATTCTTTTAACTGATGGGCTAGCATGGCCCTGTCTGGAAGTGTGGCATACACCATTTCCCCTGTCTGTTGGTGCAGTTCTATTTGATCCATGGGGTGTATGTCCTTGGAGGGGACCTCTAGACTTGTTTTGGTGTAGTTTGTAGACAATCTGGGCTTTGGAACCTTAGGTTTACGATCAGTAAAAATCATCTTGTCCTCCTTGATATCATATGTTGCCATCAATCTCTACTGCTTGGAGGGTGTTGTCTTCAAGAATTGATCATACAGTTGAACTCTCAAGAGTTCATTTTGGGCCTTGATTTCCATAAAGGTTCCTTTTATTCCAGCTAGTTGCTTGCCCTGCTGCCTGGAAGAGGACACCTCTGTACTTTGCTGCATAGCTTGTTCCTGCTGGAATGAACTAGTGGTAGTTTGCTGGCTGGATTCTCTTTCTCTTATTTGGCTTTCTTCTCTTTCTTCACTGATGTGTTCTTCTTCGGTCTGAGGGTCAATTCTTGGCCTCTTGGCCTCCGGTTGCTGTGTTGACCCACTTGGAGGTGTGGGCTCCTCTCTATCTCGTTTCCTTCCTCTCTCCTCATTGAGAGGAGTTTGTAAAACTGGAATTTGCAATGTTTCATTTTGCTGTGGGGGGGCTTGCCCTTAACTTTGATCTTTTGAAGTGCTGGGCTGCCCTGCCTTTGTCTCATGTTGTACATCCATCACTTCATTCCCTTTTGTTGTGGTTTTTGTTGTTTTAGATGCATGTTGGGTGGTCTATGCAGCTGCAGCAGCGGATGTGCCTTCTCCGACTTGGACGGGTAGTTTGAATGTGACCTGCTGAAAAGAATACAAGTCAAGAGTTTTCTCTAAATCTTTAACAGTCTGCTCCATTGTTTCTTCCTGAGTAAATTCCTCTACTAATGTACCAGGCGCCCATTCATCTTGGTTGGAAAAGTGTTCAATTTGTGGATATGGACAATGTTTATAGGCTAACAACCTATACTTGAATCTTCTAGCACTGATAAAGCCTTTAGGGTCATAAGGGACCCACCAGAAACTCCTTTTAAGTTTAAGTTGTTGCCCCAGTATTTGATCAGCTTCTTGCCGACCATCTTTCTTGTTCATGATGAAGGGGCCTAGGTGGTCTCTGAATTTGAGATTGGCTTTCTTCTTGGCACTATGAAAGTGTGTAAGGTCGGAATTGATGAGTCGCGTATAGTATTCCAAGGCAAACAATCTCATAGGCACATATCTTGGGAGCCTGTAAGGACAGAGCTCACAACCATAGATCCTGATGACTGTGTGATTTTGGTATAAATACCAATCACCTATTTTGTAATTCCTGGACAGCTGTAAGATTTTCTCAATATCCTTTGACAATCTGGTAGGAGGAGTTCTTTTCAAGAGGCATGTGACTAGATAGACAAATTGGTCAATGAATTCACAGTAGGAATAGGGAGAGTTCTGGACTTGATGGAATACTGAAGACCAAAAGATGACAGACCTCCTCTCACCCTCTGAATCCAACTTCTTGATAGGGCACTGGAAGCAATCTGTCTGATAGTACATGAACATGTGATAGATGTATGATGAATATTTGAATATTTCTTCCCTGTTCAACCTTAGCAGTTGGTCATGTATCTTGTTGGCAATAAACTTGGCATAGTTGTATTTTATAGCAGGGGGTTTCCCAAGGCTATATGTCGATAACAATACCAACACAGTTTCATCAACATGTTCATTTGTGGAGAAACCCAGCACAGAGGATATCATGTCCACAAGCAGCTTGCCTACCTCATTGAAATTTTCATATGGGAAAGGAGGTGGCCCAGTAGGTTGGCAGTCTACTCTGATGAAAGTTTTGGAAACTGTAGCAATCTCAATGCTAGAGAGCTTGGAGCCTTCATCCAGCAAGTACTTTATGGAAAAAGGGTAGAGCAGCTGGGTTTGCTTTAAATTTAGCATCTGATTGATGGAATTAGGTGTAATATAAAAGAGTATTCTCCCAGATGGAGACTTAACAGCTCTGAGTTTTTGGTCATAATTGTCAGCACAGAGGTGAATGACTTCAAGAAAGATATTCACATAAGGAAAGAAATAGATAGGGAGATTTGACTCCCAGATGCCATACATGTCATTGTTGTCCAAGTGACTGTTCCTCAGCTGGCAGAAGGTCTGCAAGTGGTTCCTCTCTGCCACAAAATCTGCAATGAGGAAATCACTATCCACTAGAGGCATAGCTTCAAGCTCCTTGCTGGGTGGATTAATAGGAGCAACATCTAGAGCTGATGGAGTGGCCATGTTTAGACTTTACTGGATAACTACTTGAGCTTAGGATTAGTGAAAAGGCTGAAGACTGCCCATTGAATTGCATTTGGGAGTGAGCAGTTCTGAGAGTTTAAGAGGACTTTTCACAGGGTTGATGAACTGTGGGGCACTCTGTGGAAAAAACCAGAGTGTTTTGAGCTAAGTAGCTGGGATTTTGCAGAGGGAATTATGATAAAAGGGATTAGTGTGCAGCTATATGAACTTTAACCGGTAACTGGGCTTTTAAAATTACTTTTTAACGGTGAATTTTGCAGAAGGGCACGGGTTTGCAGAGGCTTTGTGGTGTAGGGACTTTACCAAGTTTTTAGGTAATTTTTAGTGGATAATTCAACTGTGAGGAGCTTTGCAGAGATTTTTTACAGGAATTTAGGAGAAAATGGCACAAACAGGGGTGAAATAGGTCGACTGTGGCAAATACTTGGTTTTTACAGTGCCGAAGGTGTCAAGCTGGAACAATGGCGAGCAATTTGAGTCGACTTTGAGGGCGGCAGCAGCTTGGGTGAGAAAATTCTCGATTTAGGCAGAAAAATGACGTATTCCGCATGCACAATGCTCCCAAAATGACCAATGAAAATGACACAAAACGGTCATTTCACGAAATTTTATGCAAATTTGGGACTTTTGGCGCTTTTTGGCGATGACGTCATCGGTGAATCCGGGTAAGGCAGGGTGACGTGGTGGCTGACGTGGGTGGCCACGTGGCGGTGACATGGTGGCAGGGCATGCGGGCTTATGGACGACGTGGAGCAGCGGTGGCGGACGAGGGTGCTAACGTCATGGTGACGTGGGTATGACATCACCGGGGGGGCAGGCAGTTTGTGGTTTCCCCGGAGCACCCTTGAGTGGTAAGTGGTAAGAAGGGGGGGGGGGCTCCGAACAACCCGGGCGGTTGACGCGTGGTGGGGGTATGGCAGTGAAACAGCCAATCCCCCGGACGCTAAACCTCCGCCCATTCCCAGGTGAGATTGACCGCCCACCGTTAGATCTGTGGGGCCGACGATCGAACGGTTGGCAGCGGATGCGATGTGACAGTGGTTTATGGCTACGGGGACCCGCCCGATTAAAATAATAAGTTAAATAAATCCCATGCGGGGTGGGTTTTGACTTAGGGTTAGCGGGTCTAATGTATGCGCTTGTTTATAAATGTTTTATTTAAACAACATTATAAACCAAAACTTTAGCGCGGAAAGGGGTAAGAAGGGCTAGTGAGGGCGAGAATATGGATTTTGGATTTTTAACCAATTTTTTTAATTAAAACCCATAGTCTAGGGTGGTGGAGGGTTAATATTAGCCCCTGATGGATTAATATTCCCCAAGACATGATTGTATAGCTATATTGCTAGGGGGAGGATATTTACATAGATTTTTTGGGGTTTTCATATAGATCTTTGTAGAATTAGGGAAGGGGAATGCTTAGGGAGCTAAATAATACATTAGTTGTTAATATGACATGTGAGGTGAATATGTAGGGGCAAATGCTAAGCTTTAAGAGGTAAAACTTAGGAATAGAAGATGAGTGGAATTGAGAGTAAATATTTTTACACCAGAAATGTGGCTTCTTTTCCTTGAATGAACTTCATAGTTTAACCTGGTACTTTGTCATGGAATGAAGTGAAACAAGACACTTGAGGAGATCCCAAGGTCCTTGGGGAATGTTAATAAATGATGTTTGGGGAAAAAGGGGTAAATTAGACATGCTTCTTGTTAGTGTCAGTCTTTCCAGCCTTCCTCCAGTGATCAAATAGGCTCTTATAAAGTGATTGTGAAGTGTTAAGGTCAAATTTTGTCTTTTCAAAGAGTTTTCAAGCAAAATTTGGTCACTAGGCATTAGGTCTAGGGTTTGTTTTCACTCCTTCTAAAGTTTCCCAAATGCCAGTATATGTCATCATTCAGCTGATTCTATCATCATGCATAGGGTTGTCATTATCATGTCAATGTTTAATGAATCATTTTACACCTTGTTCATGCTTCAGTTGTGCCTTGGCAAGTTCATTTCCCTTTCCTAGGGTTTTGAAGCCAATTTCTCTTGGACGGTCAAATCAATGGCAAAACTTGTTTCCTGATGTTCATACACCTTCCCCTATACTTAATGTACCTTATCAAACACCTCCCATCATTGATATCACCCAAATTCTTCATTTTTCCACAAACCCTAGTTTTTAGCTACAACCTGGCAATTTTCTAGGTTGGGCCTGTGTTTTTCCCTTTTGGACCATTTACCCTCACTCAATCTCTGAGATTCCACTTTCCCCTGCTCCCTAACATCCCTCCCCACTCCCAAAAATTTCCCCAAGAATTTAGAAGCCCCCTATCCCCTTTATTTCGCTTCATTTCGACAGAATTCCTTGTTTCACACATCGGGGCAAGTTTCACTCAAATGATGTTTCAGAGCAGTCAAAGATGAATTTTGGAAAACTGAGAGATTTTTTTGTCCAAAACATGCCAAAGAAGAAAAACCCCCTTCACTTTTTACACAGGTGTCATGGTTTGAGAGAAATGTCAAGAATTCCGTTGCCTCAGGAGAATCAAAGACACCTCTGAAGTGACCTTGGGAAAATAAATTTTTCTCCTAGCTTTGTTGGCCAAATGATTTTCTTGATGGGTAAAATGATAACTAGACACAAATATATTTCCAATGAGCTATCATGAGATCAATTTGGGGTTGAGGAAGGCATTCAAAAGTTGACTGCAACAGCACTCTTCCTTGAGGCAGTCTCATTTGGCACTTTTTGATCAGTCTTGGGAGATTGGATTTTTGACAGGTCAAATCAACTCCAAATTGAAAAATTACAATTTGGTTAGAAAGTAGACTCAAATACCTTTCCAACGAGCCCACCTTTGCTCAATTCTGACACCGGAAATGCCTTCAAACAGATCTGCCAATGTGCGAGACCCATTCAAGGTGGTGTGCGACCCATTGGGCGGTGCGAGACCCATCCAGCACCCCTCCACAGTTCAGAAATTTAACGGGCGCGACCCGTTGGGCAGTGTGCGACCCGTTGAGAGGCCTGCAAGACCCGTTGAGATGTATCTTTGCAAACTCAAAACAAATTTGCTCAAACTCCCTCCAAATCATCAAATTGCTTGAGGTAAGTTCTTCAAACTTGAAAATGGTTGTTGGTTATGTTTAAAGGACATCATGAATGGGTTTAAAGATAAAATTGTGCAAGAGGAAGAGGCTCCATATGGCTGCAATGTGTGATTATTGAAATGTGATAGGGATTATTGTTGTTCATGTTTTCTCCCTTGTAAATATTTCCCTCTTTCCCCTTTTCCACTTCCTTTTTATTTCCATGTAATTTCCCTTTGTTAAAATTGTAAAATAAATACAAACCCTACCCCTCTCCCTAAACACTAAAACTCAAACCCTAACCCTACCTCTCCATATGCCCATGTAAACACATGAATTTGATGATGCACGTGCAGTGATGTTTGCAAGGTATTCCCTAAATTCCCTGTTATTCATATATTCCCAATTCCTGGTGTAAAAGGTCCCTCCCCTAACATTTCCCTCATGTTCTTGTCCCCTTGAAAAAGCATAGAGTTCAGCATTTTTGCAGGCAGCGAAAGCAGTTCAGTTTGTCCACTTTGCTCCTAAACCATGTCAGAAACCGAAACTTATGAGCAAAATGATGACCATGAGCAAAATCATGACCATTCATCATCTACATAGGTTGAGGTACAGAGGAGCTCATCTCTTTGACCGATTTGCAGAGGTGGATTTTACAAGGCAAAAAATGAAAGTGTTTCAAAGGCGGTTGACCGAGGCTCTTAGGCGGAAGAAAAAGACCAATTCACTCTGTATCTTGGCGGAGGCATCTCTCAAAGATCATGGCACTCACTAGCATTAGCTACAGCACAAATCCCAAAATTTTTTGAGAAATTTGGGTAATTTTGGAATTTTTTGGAAATTTACAGGTTTTGGCTTCTCAACTAGTCTCACCCCTGGTGAGACCCTTTGTCCCGGCAACTCCATTTTACAAAAACTCAGCATTTCTGGATTTGTCATGAAAATTTACACTTGCTCATCCATTAGTAAGAAATTTCATCAAATTTTGCGCCCCAAGAAGGTCAAAATACATGCAAAATTTGACTTTCTGCCCCTTTTTTGAGTTGCAGAAACCAGTCTTGGGAGAATTAAGTTTTGACAAGGAAAATGACCTCCAAATTCAAAAATTCCAGTTGGGTTGGAAAGTAGACTCACAGACCTTTCCAGCGATCCCACTTTTTCTCAATTCTGACACCGGGAAGGCCTCCAAACAGAGCTACAAAGGTGTGAGACCCGTTGAGAAAAGGTGTGCGACCCGTTGAGGAAATGTTGCCAGATTTGACCAGTTCAGCCCAGAAAACACAGTTTGGCTCCAGTTTGACTTTTTCGGGTGAAAGATGATTATCTTTGATGTAATTATGGAAACTCTAAGACATTTTTACTCTTGTTTAACACTTCTAGAAGATTCGTTCATGTAAAGAGTAAAAATTGAATGCATGAACTGATTTCCAAGTTTATAGAGGCAAGTTGTTTGACTGCCTATTTTGTAGTGCTTAGTTTAGAAGTGGTTGAAACAGCTCCTAGAAGGATGAGCTCGACCCCTAGAGGCAAGGAAAGGTGTTAGCTTGCCTATATTATGTATTTTCTTAGTCATTTTCAGGGGTTGGAAGGTTGGACTCTTGAGGGAGAAGCTATCATTGTATTATTTCACTGTATCTCTGCAATTTTTGGCTAAGGAAGACCAGGGTTTTGCAGTCCTTTTTGGGATTCTTGTGGTTACATGTATTGATGGTGTGTTTCTCTATGTACCTGTAAGTGTGTTATGTGAATCATTTCCTTTCTTTTCCTTCTGCATATTAAACAAACGAAGTGTTAAAGTAAGAATTCATGACTGTCATGCTCTACTTTTAAGTTTGTTTAATTTCAATGTTTTCTACTGTTTAGGGAGGATTCAAAGTTATTGTTTGCCCTCCTTAGCTCCTCACCTGTCTTTTTCATCCATTCACCTCAGCTTAAGGCATCAATACTATCTCCTATCTCACCCCAAAGAACCCCCTGCAGAAACTGTGTCAGATCCCCGCACCCAAAATTACCACTTCCTCAATTTGCCACCATAAAGCCCAAAAATTTCAAAATAAATCCTTCTAATCAGTTTACTAGCCTAATATCAGTGTTACCTTATTAGTCATCTCATCCATTGAAGATTTTACGAGATAGACTGGAGAGAGCCTTCTCCTGCCCCATAGGGCTAGCTACGAGGCTAAAAGGTTTGATGTTGCCTTGAGGTTTGCCTTTTTCAGCCTGAGGTGAAATTTCAAGCGCTAACACCTTATTTGAGTATGAATTCTCAAAGTGATATCCAACTTTTGAAGCATTTAGTAGATGAATACAAGGTTCTTGTTAGCCTTAGATTTTCCTTACTAACAAGATTACATTCTGTAAGAGCCTTTTCACATCTAGACACGAGGAAACAATAAATCTTTATTTGTCTTCTGGCTTTTATAGTGCAAGTGCAAGCAAGTAATGACACTAATGATTACCTGTTTTTTTCACCAATGAACTTGAGTTTGTGAATGAACTTGTAACATTAGTACCATTTGATGATCTGATTCTTAAATACAATTTTTTTTACAATATTGGCATTGGGGGACCTCTATTAGGAAAAATCTCGTCAATCAATGATTTTAAATGTCATCACATTAGGAGGACATCATGGCATCTTACCTAGTCTAATGTAGAAGGAAATAAGTTATATTTCTAGTGAATCATCCTGTTGGTTTATATCTTTACTAGAAGCATTGATCTCTCTTGTAAAAGTTCTAGTTTCTTCTTCTTTTGGCTGCATTGCTTTGTGTGATGTGGGTTTAATGCCAACTTTGCTCCCTCTTCTCAAAGATTTGGATCCATAAAATATACACTTGGTAGAAACTATTTTGCATATTCTTGTGGCTTTTATGGACTATCGTAATCCTGATGCAACATCCTTTAAGGATCTAGGAGGCTTGCACAACAACATAGCACGCTTGAAGCTTGAATTCTGCAATTTTGAAGAGAAAGGAAGTAGAGTGGAGAATCACAATTAGGTTCCAAGGGAAATTCTCCTTAGAAGAATGTTGTTAGGTCAGGGGCAATACAAATTGCTCAACCTGATACATTCATTCCTTCTCATAGAAGACTTATTATGAAGGCTTTCCTTGGGCTCTTTCTCTTGGCACATATGCTCCTAGAAATATTATACGGCTATATGATCTGAAGGGAGTTCTTTGCCATTTTTCTTCTGCACTATATTGATTAGATAAAATCACTTTGGTGGTGTGGTATTTTTACTTGCATCTATAATCACGAGTGATAATATTCATAAATATCCAACTTGATATTCTATGCTATATTTTATTGGCCTGCCTAATGCTTTCTTAGATGCCATCATGGTTAGAGTCATCCCATATGTAGATGAAGTAACTTGTATACCACAATGATTAGATTCTTTCTTCCTTAATAGCCTCAGATGTCAAGTTATTAATGATTGTGGTTCTCTAAGATCTTTTGTGAATTTTTTTACATCAAAAGCCTACTTGCAGGCTTTGGCATGTGATACTTCTAGGTCCTTACAATATACCTTGTATGAGTTGATACAACATGCTGCTTCTTTGAGAGGGCATGGGGTGTATGTATCGATTTAAATCTGAAATACTATTGCAAAAATTGGATTTGGCACTGAAGTGTCTTTCCTATTGCAAGAATATTCTAGATCTTATGTGTTTGTTCCCATGGAGACTGATTTAGAACAAAAAACAATTATTTAAATAGATGGAGATGTATCGTCAATGGTGACATCTAAGTTGGGGGTTGATACTTCTGCAGAAAATTTATATTCGAAAATGGAATCTTTTCTCCCCGATTATACAATCAATGTTACATGTCTCTTAGAGAATATTCTACATTATATAGATACATGGGTGTTTGTTGAGAAAAAGGGTATAAACTATATGCTAAAATTGTTTGATTTACCCCTTTTACCATTTTCATTTGCATGTGGCCATAATATTGTTATTTCATTTAAAAAAAAATCACTGTAGCACTCATCTCCTCTCACAAGGGTTGTTTTTACTACTTTTGAGAGATCACATGAAACCTGCAAATGAACTCATGGATTTCTTAGCTCGAACAAGATGGTAGATATTGAGGTATCAAAACACATGAGAATTTTGAGATGCCTTTCAATTCAACATGGTGTTTTATCTTTTTCAACACATCTAATGAAAAGAACAACAACAATGACGCCTGAAAATTGGTTTTGGGGATGCAGATATACTAAAGGATGTAGGGATGGTGTACAAAGAAATAGTTTGGTAGATATACCTTGCAAGTGATTCAAAAGTAGATGTGAGTAAAGAGGTTGAACAAGGACCTGCAACTAAAAATTTGGCACCAAATGTAGCAGGTATAAAAGCTGACACTAATGCAGTTTCAGTTTTTCAGCTTGTGAACATAGTGCTTATGAAGAATGGACTTGTTTCTCATTGTTCCATTGAACCTGAATATCTTTCTGTTATACAAACAAGACTTCATCACCATAAAAAATATACCATGTTATCGAAGGGAAAACATATCAAGCCCAAGAAAATAAAGGATGTCACTTGATCTCCTGGAATCTGACACTAAATAAGCTTGTGTCTGCAATGTGACCATCCCGTGTGACTCTTGTGAAGGTTTTGGTAGTGCCCAATCGACATCGTGATGATACAGGATCGATTAGTGCAACAACCAAGAGTGTGCTGGTTTCTCTTACCAAACATTTTCATGACAGCCTTGAAGTGGATGATAATTGTAGCTCATTTGAGTTTCAATCGTCACTTTATTCAAAGTGTCACTAGTTGGAAAATTGTGGATGACATGACAATAATTGTATATGACAACCATAAGTGAATGTGTGATACAACAATGGCGAAATATTTATATGCTCATGGTGAAATTAAAAGTCTTTTTGACTACTTTTGAAGCAACATTTCATTTATTGTGGGAAATACCATTATTTCACATCAAGGAATGGAAATAAAAAATTATAATGTATTGAAAATGACAAGCAAGAGCATGCACCTTGGTTGTTAGAGACATATGAAGCTATTGCAGGCTTTTGGGGTACCTTGTGAATTCTAATTTGCTATTAATTGTACCCTATGCATCACAATAGTTATTGCAACATGTTTTTGGAGGCTCTATCACTGTTCCAAGGGATTCAAAGGCTTCTATTTTCACCCTACAAGCTTAAGCTCTCAATGGTGTTCCACCTATCTAGAGGAATCTAATGTTTTGTCGTTGTAGTCTATCTTTAATACCCTTTGTCATTTCTATTATTACCCATGTATACATGACCATATGTGATGTTAAAGGAAGCAAAAATGGTATTCCTAGAAGTAGAGGTCAATGTTTTATAGGTCATCCACTTGATGAGGCTTTCATTTCTATGATGATTAACATGGTATTTCCAAGGTCCATTGCAAAGGAAGAATTGAGGCATGTTGAAACAAATAACATTGAAATGGCTACAGAGTGGTTGTTCCCAGGAAATTAAAAGGATTCCACCTGGTCTCATGGTCTTTGACACTAAATAATGTTGTGTCTGCAATGTGATCATTATGTGTGATTCTTGCAAAGGTTTTGGTAGTGCCCAACGAACATTATGATTATATAGGATTGTTTACGAAAGAAACCAACAGTTTGGTGGTTTCTCTTGCCAAAACATTTCATGACAACCTTGATGTGCATTAAAATTGTAGCTCATCCGATTTTGATTCATCACTTTCTTCAACCTGTCACTACTTGGAAATTTCTGGATGACATGACAATATTTTTATAATACAACGATAAGTGAATGTGTGATACAACAATGGTGAATTATTTCTATGCTCATGGTATAATTAAAATTCACTTCGACTACTTTTTAAGCAACTCGGTCATTTACTATGGATAGTACCATTATATCACAACAAGGAATGGAAACAAAAAATGGTAAAGGTATTGAAAATGACATGAAATATCTTACGCCTTCGTTGTTAGAGACATACAAAGCTATTGAAGGCTTTTGGAGTACCTTGCGAATTCTTCTTTATTGTTAATTGTTCCCTATGCATCACAAATGTTAGTGCAACCCATTTTTAGAGGCTCTATCACTATTCTAAGGGATTCAGAGGCTTTTCTTTGCACCCTACAAGCTCAAGTTCTCAATGTTGTTCTACTTATCTAGAGAAATCGAATGTTTTGTCGTTGCAGTCCATCTTTAATTACCTTTGTTGTTTCCATTATTACTCATGTATACACTACCATATATAATGTTCAAGTAAGAAAAAATGGTACTCCTAGAAGCATATGTCAATGTTTTACAGGTCATCCACCTGATGAGGATGTTATTTCTATGATGGTTGACATGGGATTTCGAGGGTCTAGTGCGAAGAAAGCATTGAAGTGTGTTGAAAAAAATAGCATTGAATTGGCTATGGATTTGTTCTTTAGTCATCCTAAGGAGTCAACACAAGAATATGATGAAATTTCCCAAGATCTTGCCTTGTCACTAGGTAATTATAAGGTTCCCGAAGACAATTACAGTGAAAAAGGAAACTAGGTTTCCTTTCATGTGAAACCTCTAGAAAACCCTCTCATGGAGGATATCTTAACTACATGTATGAATCTATTGCAAAGTATAGATGAAAACTTATTTGAGTTTCTTGATTTTATGGGGGGAAATGACATTGACATTGCTGATGTTGAGGTATATGTCGTATAAATATTTTATAGTCTACTTTAGTTTATATTCAAGTATTCATCATCTTCATGTCTTATACTCTGCATTGTATCCTCTTTCATTTTCAGGAGAGGAGCTCAATATTGATGGTAAGAAGCAAGAATTGAACAAAGACGAGACCAATAACACTAGAGAAAAAAATGAAAAATGAGAGAGAGAAGAGAACCAGTATAGTGATACCCTTAGAGCCAATATATTGTATAAGACACACATATAGAGATTGACGAACAACTCTTAAAAGTTGGTGAATTCACTTACAATGCCTTGAAAACACAGTGATAATATTTTGAAATGATGAAACAACATTTCATGTGTAAATTGTAGTCAAACCAATATTAAGTTGGAAACTCATATTGTAATACTTAACATTTTATATAATAAAATTTATGTGGTTGAGATTATTTTTATTGCACTAGATATTATTTAGTCTTATAATTAATATATGTAACTTTGTGTTATCATATTAGATGAACATGCACATTGTATGACATTTTTTTAATTTAGTCGCAAAATCATACTAATTAATTTATGTTGATTAATAATGAACACATACAATCAATCTAAAACTACTAAATTGGTAGTTTGCATTGATTAATCATGAACACAAATAAAATGAATATATGACTAAATTAGTTGTTTATAATGATTATCAATGAAATTAAATGGAATGAATAGAAACTACTAAATCGTTTATATAATGAATATGAAACTACCAAAAAAATTACTAGTGAAAATGATAAATGTGTGATTACAAATGATAGCTAAATTTTGCATATATATGACTATTCGTAGCTAATATATAGTATCCTATAACACAACTAAAATTCAGTCATATTTCTTTGGTCATTAATTCATTTCAAAGGATGACTAAAATTTGCATATATATGACTATTAGTAGATAATTTAGAGTATCTTATAGCACAACCAAGATTTTGGCCATATTTCTTCGGTCATTAATTAGTTTTCTCGAGTAATCATATAGTAATATATTTTGTTGTATATTTGGTCTTTAGTTGTGACAAATAATGATTAAATAAATGACTAAATTAATGACCATATTTATGACTAAATCTATTACTAGATGATAAAATTGAGAAAACCAATTAATGACTAAGCTAAAAACGACTAAAAGTTGATCGCGTTATAAGATACTGTAAATTAGCTATTGTTGGTCACCAACTGAAAAATAGTTGTTTATATGTAAATTTTAGTCATTTTTATAGTAACTAATTAGCCATTTTGTACTAGTGTTTATTTATAAACTCCAATAACTTATCCATACCCAGGTCCATGAAGATATTGAGAAAGTTGTAAATCATCAAATCAATCATGTAATCCTCTCATGCTGCCTCAATGCTTGCAAGATCACCTCAAGGTGCTCTACTGAGCTTGATTCATATCCACTACTCCTATCCTTTATGAATTCACTCTGCTCATGATTTCCACAGATATGAAAAAATTGTGATGACCAAGCCTTCATGACTCAACCAAACTACTACCCAATTCTCCTACACCAATGTATTATCACAGATGTAACCCATATTGCCCAACTCCACTATTGGATCTTGTATATGATGTCTCAATTCTCATCCCCACCTACCAAGTCCACTCTAAAGGGACCCATAATCCCTTTAAATCAAGGATGCACTTGATCCATCTCAGTAATTTGATCCAGGATCATCAACAACTCAAATATCATCTTAGACCACACCAAACCATCTAAAGGCTCTCTTGGTCAAAACCACAAATCCATCAATTTTTCATCTCAAGCTCCTCAACCCAAGGTGTCATCATCCCATCATGATCTCACCCTAGCTAACTCCCATCTCCATCAATATGTCTCCAATCCCCTGAGCCATTTACCCCATTAGGTCACCAAGTCCTCATCTTGGATCATAGTTAAATCTAGATGAAGAACATTCAACTAATTATCATGATGATTTGTTATCTCAACTATGGTGTCCTTATGTCTCAAGTGCTCTCATCCAAATGGCCTCAATCCTCAAGTCATGATGAACACTTGGCCAATCTATATCATGGCGAACTATAACTCATCCTCTGCAAATATTTCTCATCCACCGTCCTTATCTAAGGCATTGGACCTATCCACCTTGGGTTGGGTACATCTTGGAAAACCTTCACATCAATCTATGTTATATTAGTCATAAATGAATGACAAATCATCTTAATTAAGAATGTTGACCAACTTTGACAACCATCACCATGATTGTCATTCCCTCCAAATTCTTTGAGCAGTTCATGCTTTAATCTATCCTGTGAGATCCATGGTACACTCATCCTAGTGCTAGAAAGTCTCATCATCACAAATCAATGTAGCATGTTGGGATATTCACTAACCCACTTCAACACACATCCTGTCTCGTCAGCAAACCAATTGAGTCAACATACGCAACCCTCCTCTACCATAATTTTGTGCATCCTGCTTAGATCTCTACTTTAATACCAACTCCTTTGGTTAAGAGCTCTACTACTATTTCATAGTGGCCTCCTGCTCTAATAGAAACTTCAAGTTGTTTAAGGGAACACCATTGCTTCTACTTCTCTTTGAAATAAACTCTATTTGTGAAGACCTCTACTATTTTTGTCCGACAATCACTTGCTCTAGTACCAACTTCAAGCTGCTGAAGAGAAAACCACTTATTTCTCTTGTATAGATTGAAGGTTTTTCTCTCTTTCTCCCTTTCTCTAAAATTTCTTTCATCATATTGACCCAAAAAAATATAACTTTTAATTAAAATGCAATAATGTATTGTCTTAAGATAAGAAAAATTAGCAATTGATGTGTTGAAATAAGAGAAAAAAAGTATTGTGAATTATTAAGGAATCACTCTTATATGAATTAGAGGTCCTTATGTTTCTCCTGTCTTATTATTTCTCTTCAACATTCTTTCCATCACATTGACTTGAAAACTTTTATACTTTTTAATAAAAATGTAGTGCTTTGTGATTTTAAGATGAGAAAAACTAGTAATTGATGCATTGACGTGAGAAAAAAAGAAGTATTGTGGATTCTCATTAGTCAAAGGTTGAATGTAATAATGAGAGTTTCACTAGCCATTATACCTCCTTCACAAGGGGAAACTATTAACTCACACAATGAAAACATTGAGTAACGCATTCTAGTGATCCATGTTATTTAGACAATGAATACAAATGTTAAGAAATAACCTTTAAAATCAATAATATTTGTAATTTTAAAAGGTATGTTTTTCATTGTCAGTAATAGCGTTTAATCCTTCCATTACATTTTTGTCTCCCACTTAAGAGAAAGGACTATCAAAACCTTAGGGGCTTCTCATGGTTATAAGGAGCGCTTGGCAAACCATGTCCTCTACATTGTGCAACATCGACATGTTTCACAACTTCCTCATGTAGCACAATGTTAGTTCACACAAGTTATTCCTCTACTTATTCCCTTAGTTAAGTGTTAGTAGAACATTGACTTAACCAATTATCTTCTTTAATAATGTGCAATGTAAGTATATACATGCAACATCATCATCAACGCATATATAATAAATATATATAGGGCAGGAAACACTTAGCTTAACTCCTTAAAAATGTCCTCATATAATAATATACATTATACAAAGTACAAGTTGTGCCACTTGGCAAATTATGAAAACTTGACAACCTTAATTTTTGCAATGTCTCGATCGCAAGTCATTGCAAGAAAATTCTAAGTACAATTCTCAAGCCCCTCTCCTACTGTCCTCTACCAAATGAGTACCTTTCTACGAAACTATTGCTCCTTACAAAACCTAAAGTTTTGGTGTAGTGGAAACCCCAAATTGGGCCCAAACATTAAATTTTCTATCCACCTAACCAAACTTGAAAGTTTTATCCAAGTCACCCAACTTGTGATATCGCATAGTCACTTGGCCCAATCCATCTTTATGATTGTCTCATGAATTATCTCTCTATGATATCACTTCACACACCAACATTGTCTCACAAAGATACAAAAATATCCATAATAACCCCTAGCCCACACGCCCCCAAGTACACCCTAACTTCAAGTCCTCTTATCAAGTCATACTAGCTTACTCCACATGACTGGTAGTCATTACAAGGCTCGATCTCATGCCTACAACATAATAATTTTATGTCTCGGCTCACATGATCAACCCGAATCCTCGCACGAATTTCCTAGCCCGCTCACACAGCTCACCTCACCCGCTTATGTCGTTGACCCAATTACTCACACAAATTTCTTAGCCTGTTCCCAAAACTCACTTGGCCCACTTATACAACTCATCTAACTACTCACACAACTCGCTTGGGCCACTCATATGAGTACTCACCTAGCCTGCTTACACAACTTTCCTAGTCCACTCACACAACTCACCTCACCCAATTGTGTGACTGCTTGTTTGAACCACCTATGCGATTTCTCACAGAGCTTGCTTGACACTTTCACACAACTAGCCCAATCATGTTATGCGTGGTCTATCCTCACTACAAACCCGCCCAAAAGGAATGCCCATCTTCCATTTGTGGATGCCTCCTCTAAAACGAACTCTCATATATATACGTGTAATTTGTTCCAGTCCATTGTGTTGCTCTGACCCAACACAATTAATTTCATTGTTAACCAACTAATCAATTACTCTACTCTTATAACAAAATGAAAGAAAATTAATTAATAAAATTTTAATGGTGTGAGTAAACTTAAAAAAATATTCAATGATGTCGTTTAACCTATAATGTAATTACGCTAATAGGTTTGTATAAGTAGTTAATTATGATATTTGGCCTATGCGATGCACCAACTACATTCATGAGGTTAATGAATGATATATCGTGAAATTTTATAAGTTCATTTGTTATTATTTATTTTGATTATTTACTAGTATACATTACAACATAATAGGAGTACATATCACATTTGATGCACATACTAGAGACTTGAAAGAAGCATTAATTGTTGTTGCATTTAAGTGTGATTTTTCACAATAACCTTTTGTGCATTTGGGATATCTGATAGGTAGAGGAGATTTGAAGATAGATACTTCCAAGTGGAGGTCATCATGAAGTGGTTGGTAAGGTTTACAAAATGTTTTTTAGGATATGAATTTTGTTTTGGAATCGTAGTACTTGAGGCAATTTATACACTCATTCTTAGAAGTAGCAACACCAATCCAGACCATAATTTCAAGTTGCAAGAGTTTTTAGTGGACAAAGGGTTGATGAAGAGCCTTTCAATTGTTAAATAAGAACACCAATCAAGCATTGGTTATAGCATTACCAAACTTACAATACCCCTTCAAAGTGGAGGCATAAGCATGTGGGCATGCTATAGGAGAAATCTTGATGCTAATCAATTGAATTCAATAAAAAATATGAAATTCGTACAAATAAAAAATTAAATTAAATCAATAACCCACCATAATAATACTAAGAATATCTAATAAACTAATAAATCAATATAGATCTAGGTTAATAAAATTAAAACAAGAACTTCCATACTAATGTTAAAAATATATAATAAACGAATAAATCATTATAGATCTATTTTAATGTAGATCTTTCATACACTGATCAATTATGTTTTTATTTTCTTTAATTCCCTCTCATTTCTTAATAAATCTTGGACTAAAAATAAATATTTGTTAATACATATATAAACCCCATTAACAAAGAACCAGAACCCAAGTAGGTCGTAACAAAATAGTCCAACCACTACATTTTTTCCTGCCTAAAAACAAGCATTGTTCAATTTGAATTTTGAATGGGCACACACTTGATAAGTTGTGGAACTTTCATGATAATAGACTCAAACATAGATGAAGTGATTTTATCTTCATAAGAAACAACTAGATGATTTAGATTCCTTAATGAAATACATGAAAACTCAATTTTATCACCATAAGCAACAACTAGATGATTCAGAGTCCTTATTGAAGTTTTCCTTAATGCACATGACAACTGAAATCAACTAGGAGAGCTAGAAATAATATAAAATGCCTAACATAATGATAAATAATGAATAGTGATTAAGTATATTAATGAAATCCCAAAATTTGGGATGTCAACATTTTGTCTTCTTATTATTATCATGTGTGCAAGTGACTGTGGCCATGAAAAGGAAAAACAATCAAAAGTGGTTTTAAGGTACAATAAAATAATTCTCAGGCTAAATTTTAATAAGGAATCATATACAAGATTATTTTGCATAAAATAAACTATTCGTATTCATTTGTGTGCCTTTATATTTGGTGTCTAGTTCCCAACAATGTATTCTAATATATTTCTATATATTTTGTAGCTAGAGATACAAAAAAATTGAAACTAGAATTTTTTCTCATTGTTTAAATCATGTCTACAACTTAATATGGTCATATATGGAAATTAAGTTTCCTTAAACGAACTAAATTGCATTGTTTCTTATTACATTATATGAATTGAGTTATAGATGTTATGTAAAAGGATATTAGGGGATACCCTACTACAGATGCAATAAGTTGGGGTTGTCAATTACATCGAAAGTATTGTGGAGATTCCCTATAGATTAGAGTAGTTGAAAACTATCTTTTTTTACATATTTTCCATAGATGGAGGAATAAAATTTAGAGTGGGGTCATAAAGGATAGAAGTCATGCCCTAAATGGGTGCATATTTAATCCATTTTTTTAATAAAAGAGTTTGGTAAAATGGTAAATGTTAAAGGATAGGGTGCGACAGTCTTGTTGAGATATTTATTGTTATATGGATGTGATGTGGAATGCATCAAACTATGGGTAGAGATAATGTAACCCTTGAGAGGTTTAGTTGACCATTATTGCTCTCAAAATAACAATGAATCTACTCTATAGTGGACATGGGTAGCATGAAAATATATTTGTTTCTATGTATCAAATACATGATGGTATGAGTGAAAACGAAATATTTTCTAAATAGCACAATGCTCTGGAAAAAATTATAGTTGTTTGGAAAATACAAAGATGAAAATTTGGAGTTTCCTCTAAGGAATACATTCTTTTAACTATGAATTTTATTTCTCAACTTCTAGGATAAAGTTTTGAATAAACTTTTAGTCATTAATATTATATCAAAAAAATGAATACGCTTGGAAAAATATATCTAAAATTAGAAGAAAGAAGTAAAAAAATCTTTTAAACCATACAAACTACTCTAACAAAAAATACATTGTATTAAAAATTTTAAACAAATAAATCCACTAAAAAAATAAGATATATTATCACACTCCTTATATGATTAAAGAAGGAAACTCATAATTCTCCTCCATAAAAATTTGTTTTCAAACTAGGTAAAACCTTATAATTAAAAAAAGGAAAATAGTAAAAAATACATATACAATAAATTTATATATGTAGTGACTTTAGTTTCTTCTAGATGTTACAAATGCATGAACTAGCAATACAATAATTAAAAGGAATATATTTCCAACATAGATTTAAAAATTAAGTTTGACGTCATCTTGACCTTGAGTTGCAAATCACATTATATTAGGGCATAATTTAACTTATAGAAGAAATGAAATTTTTCACTTGAATTTGGGAATTTAATTTCAAGCAAGATTTTTCTTGTTTAAAATATATTTTTGATTGTATAAATGGATTGAGTTACCTGAAAAGCCATTGTGCATTGGAATTATACACATTAAACAACTTAAAATCACGCTTTTAAAAATATTTACCGAATTTCGGTTAAACTTAAACCTGAAAGAGTCATTTTCCTATATTAATTATAAATCACATTAAATTTAATCTAGTATTAAAAAAGGGTAAAATTTAACTTGGAAGTGAAAAAAATTTGATTTTCAATTATATTGAATGCGTTAAGATAGAAGTAGAGAAATATAATGTTGATCATTGCTTCTCTGATAACCTTGTAATATTAATCATTGATAGCCAAAAGCAGAGGACCAGAAAAGGTCTGTGCCAATATTACATAAATTACCTTGAAGTGGTGTGGAGAGAATTTGATGAAACACACCTGAGGATTTTTTTATAGACATTGTGGCAAACTGTGATCCACTCATTTAACGGTCAATCACACATTTTTTTCAGATGCGTGATTGAGGGAATGTTTAAACGAATATATATGGGTGTCTTTAAATAAATAGTTCAGAGTTATTTCATTCACATCCTCTTCTTCTATCATTTGTATTTGCAAAAAAAATTATGCATATGTCAATGTTTGTGTATGTCAGTGTTTGGATTTGACTTTAAATTACTGGAATTGTTTTGACATGTAGTTTTATTTTAATTTTTATAATTGTGATATGACATATCTTTGGTTTCATTGACTCCTGTGTTATTGATATTTATTTATGTTTTAAATACCTACTATCAATGTTTTCTTGATGATATTTTCTCTCATTTAGTAGCAATTTAAAAACATTGTCTCTTGGTGATATTCCAATAAGTTATTGAGAGGCTATGATTCTATACAACATATGAATTTCAAAGTGAAAAAGGGTCACTACAGAATCCTTGATTATGTAGTAGCCCTATCTTATTTCTATTTGTATATTATAATGCCTTCATAACACTTTTTTTCATATGATTGATTGAATTGTATATATGCCCTAATATATACATGTGGTATAAGTTAATCAATATTAATTACCTAATGCATTATAAACTATGTGATCATTTTCACTTGACTGCTTTTACATTTAGTTTATTTTCCATATTTGAATATTTGTTATATCATGAACTTATCACATAAGATTTGGTTTAAATATATTACTAACTACACAACTCATTTATGATTATTGCAAATTTGCATTCATGTGTATGGTGTTATTTCTTTTGAAAGTTTTAAATCCGCAATCATGAGAAATGATGGTTCTCGGGCTAAGGGCTATTGTTTTTAGACTTGTATCATGGTTTTATGGGTGATTAGGTATTCTCGTTAGGTATGTTAATCTTGATTTGCACCAATTGTATCAAATCCACCACTCACAAACACTCATATATGACAATCATTAATGTCTCTACACCATAGCTCTCGACTATCAACATTTGAGTTAATCCCCCGGGGTTTCAAGGTTACCAACACCTTGTTACTTCATTGTTCTTGTTCATATCTTTTACATTGTTATGTAAGATAGGATCAGTTGACTCACTTGTTGCAAATTTTGCCTCCAGTTTAACGTCATCCGAGGTGAGATAGTAGAGGCATATCATGAATGTGTAGACTTGTTCCACTAGGTCAACTATTGGGATTTACTTCAATTGTTTCAGGGTTGTAGTAAAGGGGTTATCATGAATTTTTCTTCTTCTTTTGATACGAAGAAAGCTAGAGTGGGGGATCTATATATGGTTACATATATTTATTTCGTTGCATCAACTACTCATATCCCCTTTGAGAGAGAGAAATGGTCTAAAAGTTATGCAATGTGTGACATTCCCTAGAAGAAACTTATCCTCAGTAAAGATTGTGGATATCATGTGAAAGGTATGCCAATTTTCTCTTTAAAATCTAAACGACATAATTTAGTGCTTTTGTTGCATCAATGTGTTACTTGTAAAGGGTGACATAGTCTAGTTTTTATTTATCATAAAAGGTTGTTAATGGCATTTCTCGTCCATAAGCTTAATTTTTCATTTTATCTATATAAAATCCTAACTAAAATGTCTTACACATACTAGTGACATCGCAAGTTAATATTAATACAAAACCCTCAATCTAAAGTTAATATTAAACTAATTCAGAGGAAAGTTTCATGAGCAAGGTGAAAGAGACAATAGAATAATCCTAGAAACGATGAGTTTGTCCATATTGAGGCTCATTGCGAGGCTCATCCATGTAGCTTGTGATGATGACAGTCCTCCAAGAAACATCCATTTGAATGAGCATAAATTAAGAACATGTATTGGTACCAACAATACTTGCTCATTGCCCCATGTCTTGAAAACTATTTTAATAAGATTGTCCATGAAAATAAGGAAATCAGAACTTAAATTCAAGCCAAGGAAAGACACAGGGAACATAAATCTTCTAGTACTAAAAATAAATATCAGTCTAAAGATACACATATTATTATCAGGTCATCGATGGTGAAATTAGTTATATCTTCTGATGTAGATGGTTCTGATCCTGATAGGTAATAACTTTATCATTACCTATGATCAGGATTTTTGAAGTTTACAAGGTATGTATCTATTTTGATTTATTTTACTAAATTTTAAAAAAAGAAAATACAAAATCTGTGATTTTAAAGTAGCCCTATGTTGTTGTCCATATAAATGTCTAATATAAGGCTTGTTGGTTGTAACAAGTCATCCATATTCACCAGATAATGACCTTAGATTACACAATGGAGGATAACTAATCTATAAAGGAGAGAAGTTATAAAGATTACATCTACATCATATAGGAGAGAAGTCATGCCCTAATGATTACATTGTGCATTTTCCCTATTACATGTATAGGCTTGCTTGTTTGAGAATAGGATTCTCACATATTTAATTTAATTATTAATAATTATTAGGTGAATGGTAGAGTTCTAACGTCCATGGAATATGTTAGAATAGTCATAGTATTATTCACATATGAAGGGTTAATATTTATCTCCAAGTTAATTATGTTCTTTTACTTAATTGATGTGAAATTATTTAATTAAAGGAAACATCATATCAACATGTATCATATTGGACATGTCATATTGATAAGGCATGATATTGGCCCATAGTATATGACCTTAGATTCCACAATGGAGGATAACTAATCTATAAAGGAGAGAAGTTATAAAGATTACATCTACGTCCTACAGGAGAGAAGTCATGCCCTAATTATTACATTGTGCATTTTCCCTATTACATGTATAGGCTTGTTTGTTTGAGAATAGGATTCTCACATATTTAATTTAATTATTAATAATTATTAGGTGAATGGTAGAGGTCAAACATCCATGGAATATGCTAGAATAGTCATAGTATTATTCACATATGAAGGGTTAATATTTATCTCCAAGTTAATTATGTTCTTTTAATTAATTGATGTCAAATTGTTTAATTAAAGGAAACATCATATCAACATGTATCATACTAGACATGTCATATTGATAAGGCATGATATTTGATGAAAATGAGATCTGGGTATAAGCCCAAAATCCCAAATTCTTAAAAATCTTGAACCCTCGCTGCTTTTCCGAGTTGAACCTGTTGCCATTGTTGTATAATATACAGAGATTTCACATGCAAATTTTGGAATTCTTCTAAGCACCAAAGCCCTGTACGTCTTCAGAGCACAGATATGTAGCTATCGAAATTATCAGTAGTTACGAAGGAAAATTATATCGGTAAATTCCCAGACAAGCGGAGACTGTGAGAGCTCCCATCTACCATTTTATAATTCAACAACATAAACATATACGGCCGCACAGTGGATGTAATAAGAACCAAAATTCTCACATGCATTAATTGTAAACATACACAGCCTTTGCGCGCTCAATTCCATTACACACAGGTTTTACCTCCCACGTTTCAATGCCACGGGGTTTTTTTTTTAATGTAAATCACAGCGACAGTTTCGCTGTCTATATAAAAACCCACGCACTACAATTCTTACCTATATTATTATGATAGTGCCCAACCTTTAACGTATCCATTGCGCGCTGTCCTATGCGTTGTCTACCGGTTTGCCATTAAAATTCAGAACGCACGGTATTTAGAGTTACCACAGCGTACAATATAAAGACACGCATCCAGGAGATAGCATGCATACAGCTGTTAATATACACATAAACACAACACACATATATTATAATATGAATAACACAACACTGTTACACGTAAGGCATTTCAGCCTTAGAATTAAACTCACGCTGGACTACATTTTTTTTTTCTCACAAATTTCCTAACAAAAATAAGATACCTCTCACCCCCATCACATTACATTTATATAAGATGCATTAAGAAGGATGATCAGATCCTCTACTGATTTTTCTCCACAATGAAAGCTCTCCAAAAAGCTTGCATGGCTGTATCTATCTTATCTGCCTTCGCTTTTTCTGCTTTAAAATAGGCTTTTCTCTATTCTGATCTTCTGGTCCACATTTGCTGGCTTTGTTGCTGGGTGCTCCTGCATCAGACTCCCGAGGCACAAAAATTTATGACCTCCTGGTCATATGGTTCTGGTCTTCATAATATCAATTTTATCCACTACATTCTTTCACTAGAACTATGTGAGCTGCAACTAACCTCTACAGTAACAGCCTCCTCTGTTACACGATACCTCACCAAGCCCTCCCGCACTCGGTCTTTTGGCATCCTTCTCTAGGTTGCTGCAAATCTTCTCACCTTCCGCTGCTGCCATCTACACAATAGCAAGACCATAAATTCTACATCTTTAACTCAATTGTACCTCTTTCCGCAGAATCTTACTGCTCTGATACCACCTGATGAAAATGAGATTTTGGGGGTTGCTCAAAATCCCAAATTCTTAAAAAAAATCTTGATCCTTCCCTTCAACCCATTACAAGCATGCAATATAGGATTAAAATCTCACAACCACAAGGTAATATAATACATAACAATATATAATTAACACAGAACATGAACACATATTTGTATATTTACGGAACAGTTACAAAATTAAGGCATTTCAGCCTTAAAACAAGCTCTAGCTTGACTACATCTTGCCACTCACAAAATTCCTCACAAAATAGATATTCCTACACCCCTATGGTATTACAATTATATAAGAATTTTAGGAAGGATCAATCCTATCCTCTCCTTATTTCCTCCACAAAAGCTTCATGCATGAAAGCTTTAAATCTGCTTTATCCTTTTTAAATCTATTTTTCTGCTGTAAATCACGCTTTTCTTTTGTTCTGATCCTCTCGTCCAGTTTGTTTGCTTTGTTGCTGGGTGCTTCTGCATCAATATTGGCCCATAGTATTGTAAGAAGAGCCATTTAGTTGAGTTAAAAATTTCCATCATAAAGTGGGGATAAAAAATATAATAAATTTATAATCAAGTTAAATTTTATGATTCTTGTTTATCTGGGTAATGTGAGATGTATAATCGGGAAAGTGTTTTGATTCTTATCATGGGTTAATCTATATACAAGTCATTCAATTTATATTGTTGCACTAATTGAAAAAGTATATGAGTAAAAGTTCTTATTATGGGGTGTGTCGTCTTGTTCACTTGTTTCTTGTTATATGGTATTGATGTGAAATACAACATCAACCCATCGGTAAAGACAATGTAAACTTTGATATTCTTAGTAAACATTGCTTTATTTATAAATACAAATTTGTTCTCAAAATGACAATGAATCTACTCTATAGTGGACATGCATAGCATGCAAATCTATTTGTATATGTCAGGTACATAATCTATGGTATTGTGAAAAGGAATTATAAATATTAAAAAAAACCACATTTTTTATTAGAAATTTACATGTTAGCATAATTATATAAATTAAATGACTAGTAAATGCTAATAATTATCAATACATAATAAACATCAAAACATGTACTTCATAATACATCTTACGTTGCTAAAATTTGAAAAATTATGAAATTGACTACATTATTAGTATTATTATTATGATAAGTTAAAGATTTATTCATTTCAAAAAGCATGGAAGAAAATTTTTATCCATCAATTTTTATATCCACTTTATTACCGAGTTCATGGCTTCTTAATATCACATGCCGAAGAAAACATAACTCAACTCATTTCATACGAAACTTGCTTATATGATATTTTGATAATTAATCAATTTAACTAAAATGACAAAAAAAACATAACTACCTTGCCCATAAATCTAAGTCTTTGACTTGTGTATAGTACTAATTTTTTTATAAATTATTTAATAGTCCTACCATAAATGTAATAATAATTAATAATTAGATTAAAATTTTGGAATCCCTATTCTATTTTAAAAGAAACATGTTTATTTATATAATTAAGTTTGACTTCATCTCAAATATATAATTAGGTAAATATATAATTTAATATAAGAAACTTGTCATTTTCAAATTAAAAATGCATATAAAACTTAAAGTAAATCTATTACTATTGAAACCTAAATAAAAACATACTATATATATTATTGAATATTAAAACCTAAATGAAAAAATGTTTTATATATATTATTGAACACATAGAAAACACGGGACGAGAAAGAGCCTAAATTAGGAGCTAAACTATGTTAGATTGCATAAATTATGTGTTGTTACAAAGTAAAACACATACAATATAACCTCTTTGAATCTAAAAACATTATTTTCAATTATATAAATAAATAAAAATTAAAGAGTAATTCAATTCTATGGGTATTGAAACCAAATAAAAACGATCAATTATATTTAATACGTTAAAATAGAAATATAACGAGCTCTCTCTACGACCACTGCTTCTAACGTTAACTTTGTAAATATTAATTGAATCGCTGACATCCAAAAGCAGAGAAACAAAAAAGTACTTTGTATTAAAGAACATTTCAAATTTGCACCGGCGTGGATAGACGACGTGGGTGTGAAGCGAATTTCTGGGAAAGCATTTTCTTGAAAAGCATATCAATGTCATCACAGGTTTTTGCATGGAATCTTTATGTCTTTTCGAAATAGATGATGAGGTGCATATATATATATATAGCAGGGGCTTCTGTCACAAGCTTGCTCTTTCTCTGTGTCTGTCAATTCTTTCTGATAGCCAACTCCTGGTGAACCAGTGGTGAACCTACTGGAATCTTTCACGCTCTGGCGACCTTTACAACGGCTTCCTCGCCTTACACGGTCTTGGCGTCCCTTCGATTCTTTGGCGAACTTCCTGTGAACTTCGGAGGAAAGCACAGAGAGAACTACTATCACAGCGGACTTTTATAAATGCACAGAGATACTCAAATAAGATAATGGCATACTCATTTTATTTCAGAATGGAGAAAATCTTACAGAATGCTCATAGAGCTTTTACAGAGATTGATTCTATGCAGAAACATACTAGTCTTGCTTTTACCGGACTTTTCACAGCTTAATCATAAGCAAGTTACTACCGGAAGCTTCTGGCAAGATATAGGCTTTGTATTAGAATCAGACTTCACACCCAAAACTTGACTCTTCTAATGGTTCGGCCACTTTAGGTTCTTACCAGTGCCGAGCACACTGATACGCAGGCTTCTCGAACCAACTAAGGACTTTGAGTGATTACTCGTGATGCAAGCAGATCAGACTGAATATCCGCAGATGCAGAGCAGGAGAACACTCGACGCAAACACACACACAAGATTTCCTAAGACTCGATGATCTACAAATGAGCCTTACCCTTCTTTATATAGCATGTGAAGGGGGGACAAACATTACTATTGTTCAGACCGAAAAGACTTCAAGAATCATTTCTTTTCCAGTCTTTTATCAAAGCGACGTCCGCACAAATATTCGGGCCAGGCCGAATAATTGCTTTCGGGTAACGCATGTGATATTGTCTGTAAAGTAGATTCTTGTACCTAAAGCAGACTCATGACTAGCTACACAGTGGATACTTTTGTACAAAAAGCCCACGAGAAAAGACTAGGAGGGAATATTTACAATGTGGAGGCTTTTGAACAGTAAAGCCCACGGGAACACTAATCACAACTAAGCCCTTGTGACTGGTACTTATTCAAAATAAAGTAAAGTCAGGGAATCTTTCCCTTTTATAAAGCAAGTCATCACATGCCTTGGTGTATATTCTCCAGACTATCATCGGCTTTCCCAGTATGATCTGATGCTGAACTTTGGTTAGCACGCACCATTCCAAGTGATCTACCATATATTCTTGGAGAGAATAATTGGTCATGTGGAAAGGGTCCCATTCTTTAGCTGTCATTTCTCTGACTGTGTTGTAGATGCGATGGTAGCAGTCTCCAATGTTATAATCAAAGCATCTTTGACAGTGTATTCTTTGATATCCTTCATGGTACATAGGATCCATAGCTGTTCTATTGACACCGTAATCTACCCACCAGTTTTGGAACCATTCACACTGCAGATTATTCTGAGAGGCTGCCACTGTGCTAAATTTTAATTTAGTATAATGGGTATCTGTCTTATCATCAAGAATAT